>JZKD02S1595476.1:264611-296916 GCA_000966675.3 Picea glauca
GAAAAAATCTGTTCACCATAGATCTGGGTGCAATCATCCGGACCATTGCTATATGAACGGAGCATAAGTGAGGGTGCGGAAAATAAATGCGTCGAGAAACTTAGGATAAGTGCATTTCACAGGTTTTTTCCCAAGGATTTTCATGTCTACACCACCAAGGGGTTAGTCAAACAACCTTTTAGGTATCCAAATCATGGTGCAACATTGATCATCAAGTTGGTTTTATTGAAGTAAGGATACTAGCCTATATTCTAACCTAGTTTTCCTATGAAAATTAACCCAGATTAAACTGTTGGGTTAAGAATTTACTCTACCCTGGGGCTATTTGACCAAGATTAGACAATCTGGCCAGATTTATTCACTAATCTAACCTAGACACTTTGGCTAAGATTAAACGGTTTAGCCAAACTTATTCACTAACCCTATCAACATCAATTTAAAGAGAACTTGGCCATGCTTGAAAGGTATGGACCAAGTTACTATTATTGCATGGGGCTTTTATTGAAATTCTTTTATGCCCTCATTTTTTTTTCTTTTTTTTTTTTCTTTCTTTTTCAAATTATTTGCAGAATGAAAAATCTTTTGTCAACAAAAACACTAGAGATAGATAATATTCCAGTCACCAGTTGATCCTATAACTTATAGGGTGATAACAGGTTACTCAAAGTATACCATCAAGCATGCGGTTGTTTATGAAGGTGTTTCAACATGTGTGATGTCCCTGATCTGTTGGAAAGCTATCGACTCTCCAACTCTCTCTCAGTATCCGACCATGTTGACTTCTTTTGACGGTCGTTCATTCTACCCTCATGATATTCTTCCTTCCTTTCCAATCCAGTTATGTGGGAAGACGATAGAGGTTCATGTCGAGGTGGTTGATGCACCCCTCGATTATAACTTGTTACTAGGATGCAATTGGAATTATGCTATGACTGTCGTCGTATCATTCGTCTTCTGCACTCTTTATTTTCCTCACGATGGGAAGATCGTGACGATCGACCAATTGTCCTTTGCATATGATAGCCCCAGTGCATCTTTTGGACCGTCGATTCCTGTGGTCGACAATTCTCAGCCAACAACTGAGAATATCAGTGTTGGAATGTATTCATCCCTTATGGGTACCTTCGAATTCATGGCACCAATTCACCATGTTTATGCCATGTCCAGTAGGCCCATTTCGTCAAAGAGGTATGTTCCTTTCCGCACATCCTATTTTAACAATCCTTGGACCCTACCTTCCTCGATTGCGTCTTGTGAATGTCATTCACATGCTGGAATGGCCATGCCACTATCGACATCAGAGATAATGTATCAAGTTGTTATTGACTCTTTCGTCGATCTTGGTCCTATTACCTCACTGGAAGACGAGGAGGATCATGTTCTTAAGACTATGTGGGACACTTTGTCATCTTGTTCACATGATTTCCTCGATGATACTTTACCCTCAGATGAAGTTATCATCGAGGCCATGACTGGTTCTGACAAACCTTGGGATCATATGCATCATCGCTCTTATTTTCTCCCAGAGCTTTCTAGAATCGAACAAGATGACTTTAGATATACTCTGAGCAAGATAGTCCATCACACCATAGTTCCAATTGATACGCACAACATTTATGCCAAAGGAAATATGGATAGTTGTTGTGGTGGGAAATCCCCCTACGGACTAGCATTTAGGCTTATATTATGCATGCAGATAAGATCGAAAGAATCCTGCTTTCTACCGTCATCCCAGACCTAATCCCCATTTATTTTAAGAAAATACATGGTTAAACGAACATACCTTGTTCTGGATGTTCGATGTCGATCCTTCTTCATGCTTGATTTCTTGTTGGTAGCTATCCTCTCAAGACTGACCTGCATACAAAATAAGAAACAAACTCTACATGCATTTGTTCTACAAATTAATGGGTTAGAGATTCAAACATATATTCACTAAACTATGAAGAACTCATATAGTGGGACAGGAAAAGCATTTCTTTATTATTAACTTTAATGAATCAACTTACAATGTCAATACCAGCCACTGCTCCGTGAACCTGATCCTAGGCTCCTCTTCAAATGTCCTCCAACTTCTTTTCTTTGTATCTCTCTTTGCACAAGGATGGCTAAAGGGTTGGGAAAATGGGAATGTGAAATTGGGTAGAGTTTCTTTACTATTATTCTCCTTCTCCAAATGGGACCCCCAACCCTTCTTTTATAGGCTAGAATAAGCTAGGTATTTGGATGAACCCTTGGCCACGCATGGCTAGGAGTTTCAGTTAACTCACCCAAAGCTGTGTGTTCCATCAAAAACTTTCCTTTTTTAGTGATTTTGTAGGTACACGCGAGTTGTTTTGGGTTAGCTAGCGTGTACACGCCTGTAGTAATGGAGTAGGGAATGTGGGCCCTTATAAAAGAGGTTTTTTAAAGAGTTGTTCAATAGTGCTTTGGCAAAGAAGGGATCTGAGATGGCATGATGCCAGGTAAGCATGTATGGTGAAAATTAGGGTTATAACAATAGTATCTCTCCTACCGTCATGATTGATATCTGTCATAACCCTAGCAAGACTGAAAATGTACACATCAGTGTAGATTGTTCGCCAAAAGAAATCCTGATCTACACTGAGCACTTCAAGGAATTTTGATATGTATTTGCTTGGTCATATGAAAAGATGCCAGGAATCGACCCTCAAATTGTCGAACTTGATATTAAAACTTACCCAGATGCTAACCCTATTTGAAAACATCTTAGAGATATCAATCCTCAGAAGGCCCCTGCTATTAAGGTAGAGGTAGAGAAACTAATTAATGTTGGCTTTATCTACCTGGTTCCCTTGACTTAATGGGTATCCAATCTTGTTCCTATGAATAAGAAGCAAGGAACCATCTGTGTATGCATGGAATTTTGTGAATTGAACAAAGCTTGTTCTAAAGACAACTTCCCAACACCTTTCATCGATTAGATTCTCGAAGAGTGTGCGGGAAGCGATGTTTTTTCGTTCATGGACATATTTTCAAGGTACAACCAAATTAAAATTAAACCTAAGGATCAACATAAGACTAAATTTATTTTTCCTTGGGGTACTTTCGCATACCAGAAGATGCCTTTCATCCTTAAAAATGTCGGAGCAACCTTCCAACATGCTATGACCTTTGCATTCCACTATATTAAGCATACAGTCGAAGATTATCTTGACAATCTCGCTACTCACCATCGTAAGAGAGTGGATCACCCTAAGCACCTTCGGCTAATTTTTGAAATATGTCATCATTATAGAGTTCGGTTGAACCCTCATAAATGCATCTTTTGCATTAGGTCTGGATGTCTTCTAGGTTTTTTAGTCTTAGAGACCAGGATCATGGTAGATTCATTAAAGGTTGAGGAAATACTTCGATTTCCTCCCCCACGCATTATTTGACAACTTCAAGGTTTACAGGGGAAAGCTAATTTTTTACGTCAGTTTATAGTAAACTATGCCAATATTACTATGGGTTTCATGCATCTTTTGAAGAAGGAAACCCCTTTTATCTAGGATGAGTGGGGCCAGGAATCCTTCAATGCTTTGAAGAAAGCCTTGGTAATGACCCCTCTATTGAAGTATCCGGAATATAGTAGAGATTACTTTATTTATGTCGTCATGTCTGAAGAGACGATTGGTATGGTTTTGGTTCATGAAGATGATGAGGTCTGCAAGCACTTCATCTAATACCTTATTCAAAACTTAGTCGGTCCTGAGCTCAAATATTCTCACATCAAAAAGCTAGCTTTGGTTGTCATCCACACAGTCCAACAATTACGCCATTATATATTTCTTTTCAAAACTACTGTGGTGGTCGATGTCATTATATTTCAATACATCCTTACTAGGTGTATCATAGGGGGAAAATACAATAAATTTATTGTCATTTTACAAGAATTCAATATCAATTTTGCTTCTATGAAATCCAAGAAATCACTAGTATTTGCAGAGTTAATATCTGACTTCCCAAGATTGGACGAGGATGTTATTCATGTTCATTATTTTTTGGATGAGCACATTTTTCTTGTCTCGTCATCTGACCCCTGGTATGGAGACATCATTCTCTATATTCAAACTTTGAATTTCCCTCAACATCTCTCGCGATATTACCAATGACATGTACGATACCAAGGTAAGAATTACCTTATCGTCAACGACACTCTGTATCGTCGAGGAATAGACAATATCCTGCATCATTGTTTAACTCACGAAGAAGTCAAGTTAGTTCTAAACGATTACCACATTGGGGCTTGTTGTGGTTATTTATCTGGCCTTGCAACATCTCAAATTGTTTTTTGAGTCGGTTATTTCTAGCCATCTATCTTTAAAGATTGCATTGAATAGTTTAAGAAGTGTCACCCCTGCTAGGTGTTCACTCAGAAAATGCACTCGTATCTATCCCCTCTCTATCCAGTCATTACCATCAGTCCCTTCACCAAGTGGGGGGTGGAATTTGTGGATTGCAACCCAACTTCGACTGGGGGGAATCATCACATTATCGTGGCCATAGACTACTTTACTAAGTGGTTCGAGGCCATGCCTACATTTAAATCTAGCGGGAATATTGTCGCCTTCTTCATATTTAATCAAATTATCGCCAGGTTCGGTATGTCGAGTGAGATTGTCATTGATCATGGCAGTCACTTTCAGAATGAAATGATGGAAGAGATAGCATCCAAGCTGGGGTTTAAGCATGGTAATTTTTCCCCTTATTACCCCTAGGAAAATGGATAGGTAGAGGCAGTCAACAAGTCTCTCAAGACCATTTTGTAGAAAAATGTCAGCCAGAACAAATTTGACTGGCATATTATGCTATATCCTGCACTTTGGGCATACTGAACATCAGTCAAGCCCACCACCGGATTTTCTCTTTTCCAGTTAGTACATGGTGTAGAGTTGATCTTACCTATTGAATGTGAAATCCCTTCTCTTATATTGCCAGTCACGCTCCTCCTTGATACTTTCAATCTCAAGCGACGCCTCGTACACCTAGACAGCCTTGACTAGCAGTGTTGAGACGCCTCTATGACTATTGACATGAATAAAATATGTGTCAAGGTCCAATATGATAAGTATTTTTGTCCTCATTTGTACACTGAGGGTGAATTGGTCCTTTTATATGATCAAGCCAAAGAACCACTGGGGGCAGGCAATTTCAAACCCATGTGGCATGGTCCCTATATCGTGCGATGTGTCTTAGAAAAAGTATCCTATGAATTATAATATTATGAAGGGAACATGTTGGCCAATACCAAGAATGGGCTATACTTGAAAAGATATTATTCTTGAGCCCCAATATTGGGTGTAACTCTTTGTATACTAATGTAATTTAGTGTATATATCTTTTCCCTTTATTTTTGTCTTCAAATTTCTTATGGATTTTTCCCTTGGTTGGCAGATGTCAACAGAGTCTTTAGTCTACATAGGATTCATAGATGGAGCCATTCTTCATACACAAAACTTGGATTCCGCCACTTGGGTGGTTTACTCACCCGAGGGTCTACTAGTGTCTTCAGGTGGCGTATTTCTAGGGCCATCCATGAATAATGTGGCTGAATATAGCATCATTATAGAACTTTTGTGTGATGTCATTTCACATGGTATTCTCTCTTTAGAGGTTCGCCTGGATTCCTAGTTAGTAGTATGTCATTTGAATGACAGTTAACATGTGTGCAACCCTACATTACTCTGACGATTCCTTTGGGTACGCCTTTTAGAACGATAGTTTGATTTTATTACTTATCATCACATACCTAGGAGTTCTAATTATGTATCTGATGCTTATGATAATTTCATTTTAGATTGGCATTTGTCACATAACTAAAGCAAAGAAAACATTCTCATCAATGTACACATTGTAATATAAGTAAAGTCAAAGAACCATGTTTTATATATATTTCAAAAAATATGATGTTTATAGTACAAAATTGGGGCCAACACCCTCAATACACATATACATTCGACAATACAAAATCCATGACATCTACGCCTGTGGTTATATATGTGTGTCATGATAACAAACTACAATGTTTACAAGACGTTGAAATAGTTGCACCCAAGATCTGGGCATGCCAACCACCTGCCACTACTTAGCCTCCAAAAGATCCTCTACCTGAACCATAAGAATCCTATGTGTCAAACGATACAGGTTTCCCTACACATTTTGAAGGACTCTCTCTAATTCTCCTCCCACGGCCTCATCTCCCCAGTGCCTCCGACGATGTCATGGAAGCCCGTGTGGCTATCGATGACCTACATCTGTGTCACATACGTGTTTATTTAGTACATAAACATCATCCAAAAATATTTTTTCTTTCCTATACAGAAATACAAAAAAATGAAATATTAAAAACTTTGACATACCTATGTCCCGGTTGGAAGTCCTTGGTGGCAATGGAATGTCAGGGTCCCCTCTGAAGTCGATCCCTTCATAGGGGTAGTCATCTAGAGCAATGACCTACCATCTCAACCAGTAAAAGAAATCATCGTTGTAGGGTGTGGGTGCCCTACATCCCCCCTTCAGTCTCATCACCGCGGTCCACCGTGCCATGGATGGATCACGAGGTCCTCGAGGAATGATCTCAACTCTAGGCCCCAATCCTAGAACATGCTCAAAGAAAAAGCTACACAAGATGGAAGCAAACCTGAAGTTCCTCTTATCACCCTGTTTTCATTCTCTCAACTAGCTCTTCATATTAGGTGTAATATCCCTCGGACAAACCCAATTGTAAATGTAAAGTAAGTATACTTAAGTTGGTGAACTATTTTGAAATCATTTTGTAATACACATTTCATGGCATAGTGCACACATGAACTGCGCAATAAAAATGATGTATTGTGCACATTCCCAGATATTGCGCCCAGTAACTAAAGTGTGTGTAGTATGGAGGACAGTGAGCGTCATGTATATGATATGTGTTATAGGTTGGTGATCCAGTTATTATAAGTTGGGATGCTTATGTTTTGGTATTAGGCCAGTGCACCTATTTTGTACATGTCTCATGATTAATATAAAATACATTGTTGCACGTAGACTGACCACGATAAAAGAGATGGGGGACTGAACTCCACCAGTTAGGGAAAGGGAGGGACAAAATTTAAGGGAAAGGGGATAAGCTAGAGAGCCTAGGCCAAAAAGGAATATTATACCAATATTTCCTAAAACATAAAGTGGGGATGATTATTTTATCCTAGTTTCTAAAGTTGGGGACAAGTGGACCAAAGTAACTTTCAATATGACAAGTGTCAATTTGGGGGACATGCATTCATATCGTGGGGACTTAGCTCATTTGGTCACTTTTCCACGGGGATTCTTACCAGCAGCTTGACCATCATTCTCACCATCATTTTTCATGATCAGTTTCACGGTGATTCCTTCCATCACTTAGTTATCTAGTCAATGATTCCATGACCATTTTCACTCACACAATCATTTATCTTTGAGACATCCATTTCACCATATCTGAGCCTATTTCCATAACCTTTACTCAGGTTGTGTACCTGGTTAGCTTGGAGCAGAATTGAAGAAGTGGGTTGTTAGGCCTGTGAGCAATTATCCAAGTGAAAGATTTGTTGGGGATTGATTCCCGAAGGTGCTAAATTACATCTATAGTGCTCTGAGACTTTCGGTTCGGCCTATTGTTGAAGCCTTGAAAGGGAAGTGGGGTAGCCGAGGGAATCTTGAGAAGATAAGGGGAACACTTCATTAGGTGGGACAGGCATGTGGGGAATGAGAGGTTGTAGGTTGCTAGTTGAGTGAGCACCTGAGATAGAGTCTTTCCTATTGTCCATGAGCCTTAGCCTGGTTAGGAACCCCTTTACCCGGGTGGAGTTTAGTCCCAACTCGGGGGTGACTCACTATTGAGAGTGATGAATAGTGTAGTCTAAGGTTGGGAGGTTAGTGGATGGTCTGTATGCAGTTGGTGACAATCTTTCCAAGAAAAGTACCAATCGTATGATGAAATTATGTGTTACATTGTTATTTACATGCTTATGTTATGGTTTATTATATGTGTGAATATAAATGTCTGTATGTTTATGGGTATTTCCCTGTATATGTTGCATATCGATGTTTACTGTTATTTTAGTATGAAATCGTATATTACAGAATGTATCTGTTTGTTTATTTTTATATGTAATGATTTCGCAAAGAGTGTTGTATGTATATGTTTAAGTTGCATGCAGTTTGAAGAGAAAATTTATGTGGCATAACTCAGTTGAATATTGGGTATGTTACCGTATGTTCTGTAGTAAGAGAACGAAAGTGTTCCCTAGAGTAGCATGGCCAGTCTGTTTAAGGTTGGAGATGCTACCAATTGGTCAGAGCATGAGATATTTCTATGGAGTGTCATTTCCCTGGCCTGTGGGTGGTTGGGGGAACGTTACAAATTGGTATCAGAGCTTCAGTTTCAACACTAAACCTGGATGGTCCAGAGAGGTTCAGTGAAGAGAATATTCATCAAAGAGTAACTTCGAAGTGACCAAAATTCAAGTCACGAAGAGTCCATGGAAAATGTTGGCGTGCAGATGCGCGCGGTAAATTTTATCACCGCGTTGAAAACGTTGGCGTGCAGTTGTGCACGGTAAATTGTGGCGCCGCGTGAAAGAATATTGTGTGCAGATGCACACATTGAATTTAGCCTTGCATGGTGAGCATGCACATAGTAATGTGCACATGGGGTGCACAAGTATTTCATAACATGTAGGAGTTTTCTGGTATGCCCATAGTATGAGTATAAGTTGTCTCGCGACAATGTGCTCAATGGTGCACGTAGATTATTGTGCGTGATGAAACATTTTGAACCTTGACATGGTGCAATTCATAGGGTGAAATGCATGTGGAGTATCAGTGCACGATACCCAAAACTGTGCACAGTGGATATTGGCGCACAATGCAAAAGTAGTGCGTGCAAGATTTCAGCATGATGGAGAAGAAATGCATAGTAGATATAGGGTGCGGAAATGCATTTTACCTTGTGGTGTTGCTAGGAAAGATAAATATAAATGTACAAGTCAAAGTTTAGTGCACGCGAATTCGTTTGGAAGGTGATGAGTCTGAGTTTAATTTGCTTAATATTAGAAGAAAAAGAAACACACAACCGCATTGGAGCATTAATTAAAAAGAATTATGAGTTTATATTCCTCTGATTCAGACAAATGGGAGTGAAATATAAGCTTACAAGAAAAGCATATTATAAAACAAAACAAGACTCATAACACCACCATATAGAATTTTGTAATAAATATTCTAAAATCCACTTCTGTATTTATATAATCGTATTAATCACAAAACTACAAAAAAAGGAATGATAGCAGTATCCTGTTGTAAAAAGGGTCGTTTAAGGACAAGCCTATCATCTCTGGTTCTCCTTACCTCCACTACCATCTATTCAAAATTTAATGAAACATAATTAATTTTACTGAAAGACTCACTTCAGCTTAGCGATCTCCACATTTAAAGAATCTAACCAAACCAGTTGATTCTCTCCAACACTTTCGGTCATTTCAGCCGTAGATTACTCCTTCTTCTGTCGCTTGCTCCTTTTCTTCTTAGAATCTATCACGTTGATGACTAAATCTTTCATAACAGGATTCATCATGGCTTCCAATGTAGATTCGGTGGCAGGTTCTGTGCAAAACTTAGTCGCTAGTATATGCGCGACTACCCTTTCCACCTTATTCGTAGGAAAGTCTAGCATGTTGCCTAAATAACCAGTCTCAATGGATTTAGCCTTGTCCATGTATCTCAGTTGTGAATACCGAAATGATTTTGCAGAGAGAAGAAAGTTGATCAATTTAGAGATTACTTCGTTTATGGATAAGAAAATACCTTCATACTTGAGGATTGGTAGTTATATACTTCCAATTATGAAGTGCAGACGGATTACGTACAAAAGCGTTGGGTTTCCATGCTCAGCTAATCCATTTCAAATGATTAAATTTAGAGTTCATTACATGGTGGTGTTCATCTGACGTCACATGGCTGCGATGTATCGAATGAGAGAAACGGGGTGATCTAACTAGCCATCACCCGTTCCACGAATGGTGGATTTGACATGTTGAAGCACGTGATACTGGGTCTTGGTGAAAGTGGTTTCGAAAAACCACTTTCTTACATAGATGTATCTCTGAAGGCACCATGTGTCTATTTTCTCAAGACTTGGGTCTTATCTAGGATTGTCATGGTGATAACATGAGGAAATCAAGAGAGATAATTCTGATATATATATTGAACCAAAATTGTTCATATTTTTTCATGAATTGTTGAATTGTTAGCCTGATAAGTTTCTATGGTTGCATGTTTTGCAGAATTAACAAAAACTAGATCAGAACATATTAGTGCAGAGTCCATAGGAATGGAGGAGGCATAGGGGAATGACAGTTAGCAAGATGAGAGCAGAGGGGTGGATGTCCATTTGGACATTTAAGGAATGAACTCCAACAGACATGGAGAAGAAATAAATGAAAACTTGAATATGGATGAGACCATTAAGAACTTGCAAAAGGATGTCCAAATCCATAAGGCTGGTAATGAAAGGCTTATGAGAGCCAAAAATCAATAGGATGACTTCAACATGAACTTATTGGAGGGATTGAATAGAATAGAAAATAAATTGGTTAATGAGAGTGGCTCAAGCAATTCTGGAAGTCACAAGCCTTCAGATGAGAAAACAAAAGAAAGAAGTGTTAGTAGACATCACCATCATTCCCCAAGGAATTACAATAAGAGAGAAGGAAACAACTCAAGTCTATCCCCTGTCAAAAGTTATAAGAGGTCTGGGGTGGATGAGCTGCGAGGAGAAATGAACAAAATCAAACCTCCGACATTTGATGGTGAGCACAAGAAGGATGAAGATGCATAAACATGGTTGTTGGGAATGAGAAAGTATTTTCAATTTCATAATTATTCTTCTCATGCAGAATATAGAATTGCTATCTATCAACTCAAAGGAAAGGCCTCCATGTGGTGGGATCAACTTGTGCAGGTGAAACACATTAAAGAGAAAAGTGTTACTTGGAGGGAATTCAAGAAGTGTTTTGAGAAGAAATACTTGACTAAGAGATACTATGACAAGAAAATGAAAGTGTTATTTGAACTCAATCTTGGAAGTATGACCATAGATGAATATGAGAGAAGGTTTCTAGAACTACTGAAGTATGTCTCATTCATCAAGGATGAGACAATCAAAATTCAAAGGTATTTGAGTGGATTTCCATCGTTCATCAGTGAAAAAATATAGTATGATGATCCCAAGACCTTATAAGAGACCATAAGGTGAGTTAAATGCCTATATGATCATCAGAAAGCAAGGCCAGCTTTCCAAAAGGCTTGGGAAGAAAATAAGAAATTCAATATGGATTAGAGGAAGAAGGGAGCTAAGCCACCATTCTTCAGAAATAATCCACAAGGATAGCAAACATCTAAAGAACCTAGAACGATTGACACAGGGAGTCAAGGGCCAAGGTAACCACTTATGCAATGTTGGGGTTGTAAAGGATATCATAGGTTCAGAGATTTTCCTCACAGAGGTGAAAAAGGTAGGGTTGTTCAAATGTACAACAATATGAAATAGTGGAGGACATGGGCAGATATGTGCCAAGTATTTATGCAGCCCTAGACAGCAAGAAAGAAGAGTACTAGTCCCATATGATTGAAGTGGAAGGTATGATCAACAACCAAACCATTGTTATTTTAATTGATTTAGGAGCTAGTCATAGTTATATAGACACTAAGATGGTGGAAAATTTGCAATTGCCAAGAAGAAAGCATGGGAAGTGTTGGTTGGTGCAGCTAGCTACAGGAGACAAAAGAAAATTTAATGAGATGGTTAAGTCATGCCTCATAGACATGAATGGATTGAACACCAAGGTAGATTTAAACATCTTTCCTTTAGGTTCCTATGACTGTCTAATTGGGATGGATTGGTTGGACCAACATTACACTCTCTTAGACTGTCACAACAAAGAATTTACTTTCCTAGATGAGGAAGGGAAACTAAGGAAAGTACAGGGAATTACCAGGGTAGTAACCATTAGAGAAATTTCAGCATTTTAACTGAAGAAATGTTACAAAAAAGGGTGTCAATTAATTGCAACTCATTTGGCGAAGATACCTAAGGATAAAGTGACAAATTTGGAGGATTATGCAGTCCTGGAAGATTTTGAAGATGTGTTCAAGGAGGTACCCAGACTACCCCCAAAGAGAGACATTGATTTCTCTATAAATTTAATGCCTGGAGCGGCGCCAGTATTAAAGACTACTTACAGAATGAGTACACTAGAATTGAAGGAGTTGCAAATGCAACTTGAAGAACTTCTAAAGAAGGGGTATATACGCCCAAGTGTGTCACCTTGGGGTTCCCCGGTCTTGTTTGTAAGAAATAAAGATGGAACACTAAGATTGTGCATTGATTTCAGACAGTTGAATAAAGTGACTATTAAGAACAAGTATCCTCTGCCAAGGATTGAAGACCTCTTTGATCAATTGAAGGATGCAAAGATATTTTCAAAGATAGATCTCAGATCAGGATATCATCAGGTAAGGATTAAAGAATAATATATCAGCAAGACCACCTTTAGGATAAGGTATGGTCATTATGAGTTCACAGTGGTGCCATTTGTGTTTTCAAATGCACCACCTGTCTTCATGTGCTTAATGAATGGTATTTTTCGAGAATATTTGGACAAGTTTGTCATTGTATTTTTGGATGACATTATTATATATTCTAATTCATAGGAAGAACATGAACATCATTTGAGGATGGTTTTGCAAGTATTAGGAGAACATCAGTTGTATGCCAAATTGAGAAAGTGCTCATTTTATCAGAAACAAATTCATTATTTGGGGCATATCATTTCAAACAATGGGATAGCAATGGATCCTGAAAATATAGAGGCCATTAGAGAATGGTGAGAACCGAAGAATGTCATAGAGGTGAGATCATTCATGGGTCTTGCAGGCTACTACAGAAGATTTATTGAAGGATTCTCAAATATTGCACACCCAATCACTTCCTTGCAAAGGAAGGGAGTACAGTTTTAGTGGACACTAGATTGCGAGAAGAGTTTCCAACACTTGAAACAATTATTGACAAGTGCTCCAATATTAAGGATCATAGACCTAGATGAAGACTTCATCGCATGCACCGATGCATGTAATGAAGGACTTGGTGGAATCCTCAGTCAAAATGGGTTTGTCATATGTTATAAATCAAGGAAGCTGAAGGATCATGAAAGAAACTATGCCACTCATGATTTGGAGTTGGCAGCCATAGTGCATGCCTTGAGGAAATGGAGACACTACCTCATGGGAAAGAGGTTTGAGCTAAGAAAAAACCACAATGGTCTGAAATATTTATTTGATCAGCCAAATCTAAATGCTAGGTAAAGCAGATGGTTAGAATTTCTAAGTGAATATGACTTTGATATAAAGCATATCAAGGGGAAAGAGAATAAAGTGGCTGATGCACTCAGCAGGAGAGTTAATGAATTACATGCTACAACCATTAGCATGTATCATATTGATATTAAAAGACAAATTTTGGAGGTTGCAAATGCAGATTTGCAATACAGAGAATTGGTAGCAATGTTATAGCAGGGTAAGATGCCACAAAAGGTGGATAATTATAATTTGGGAATAGATGGAATACTACTGTACAAGAAAATAATTTTATTCCACTAAAAACTACTCACAAGGCAACAAATGTTTTTGATATTTTCATGAAGGAAGTGGCATGATTGCACAAAATTCCTAAAATGATTGTGTCCGACAGAGACTCGAAATTCACCTCGAATTTATGGAAAGGATTGTTTAAAGGATTCAAAACGAATCTGAACTTTAATACAACCTATCATCCTAAGTTTGATGGACATATAGAGAGGGTGAACATAGTGATAGAAGACATATTGAGAATGTATGTGATGGACAAACCATTGAAATGGGAAGACTACCTACACTTGGTAGAATTCACTTACAACAACGGGTATCAGGCATAGTTGAAGATGAGCCCATTTGAAGCACTTTACGGTAGAAAGTGCAATACTCCAGTGAGTTGGGATAATCTAGCTGATAGGATAGTAGTTGGGCCAGATTTGCTCAAGGAGATGGAGGACCAAATGATAAAAATTAATAAGAATTTAAAAGTTGCTCAAGACAGAAAAAAACATTATGTCGATAAGAACAAAACCCACAGAGAATTCAAAGTGGGTGATCATGTTTTCCTGAAAGTAAAAGATAGCAGGAGTTCCCTGAAGCTGGGAAGCTGCGCCAAGTTGGCAGCCAAATTTTGTGGGCCATTTGAAATCCTAGAGAGGATTGGTCCAGTTGATTATATGATTTCACTACCTACATCTATGTCTATTCATAATGTCTTCCATGTATCATTGCTAAATAAATATATACCTGATGCTAATCATGTTATTGATTGGAATGTGATTCAGGTGGAGCAAGAAGGCGCTTTTCAAGTGCATCTGGTGCTCATTTTGGACTGGAAAGTCAAGTAGCTCTGGAATCGAGCCATAGGTCTTGTAAAGGTCCAATGGACCTGGTACGGTCCTGAGGACGCTACTTGGGAGCATGAGGATGCAATGCAGATGGAATACCCGCATCTTTTTGAGTAATTTTGAAAATTTTGTTGTATATGGGTATATGATGCACTGAGGACAGTGCATAAATAAGGGGAGGGGATTGTAATATCCCTCGGCCGAACCCAATTGTAAATGTAAAGTAAGTATACTTAAGTTGGTGAGTTGTTTTGACATCATTTTGTAATACACCTTTCATGGCATAGTGCGCACATGAACTGCGCAGTAAAAATGATGTAGTGTGCACATTCTCAGATACTAGACGTAGTAACTAAAGTGTACGTAGTATGGAGGATAGTGAGCCTTGTGTACATGATATGTGTTATAGGTTGGTGAGCCAATTATTATAATCTAGGATGCTTATGTTTTGGTATTAGGTCGGAGCACCTAGATGTTAAAGGCTAGTGCGCCTATTTTGTATATGTCTCATGATTAATATAAAATACATTGTTGTGTGTAGACCGACCATGATAAAAGAGATGGGGGATTGAACTCCACTAGTTAGGGAAAGGGAGGGCCAAAAGTTAAGGGAAAGGGGGGGCCAAAAGTTAAGGGAAAGGGGCTAATCTATAGAGCTTAGGCCAAAAAGGAATATAATACCAATATTTCCTAAAACATAAAGTGGGGATAATTATTTTATCCTAGTTTCTAAATTTGGGGACAAGTGGACCAAAGTAACTTCCGATATGACAAGTGTCAAGTTGGGGAAATGCATTCATATCATGGGGACTTAGCTCATTTGGTCACTTTTCCATGGGGATTCTTACCAACAGCTTGACCATCATTCTCACCATCATTTTTTCATGATCAGTTTCACGGTGATTCCTTCCATGACTTAGTTATCTAGTCAATGATTCCATGACCATTTTCACTCATGAAACCAGTTATCATTGAGACATCCATTTCAGCATATCTGAGCCTGTTTCCATAACCTTTACCTGGTTAGTGTACCTGGTTAGCTTGGAGCACAATTGAAGCGAGTTGTCAGGCCCATGAGCAATTCTCCGAGCGAGAGAATTGTTGGGGATTGATTCCCTAAGGTGCTAAACTATAGCTACAGTGCTCTGAGACTTTTGGTTTGACCTGTTGCTGAATCCCTAGAAGGGAAGTGGGGCAGCCGAGGGATTGTTGATCAAAGAAGGGGCACACTTCCTTGGGTGGGACATGCATGTGGGGAATGAGAGGATGTAGGTTGTTAGTTGAGTGAGAATATGAGACAGAGTCTTTCTTGTTGTCCATGAGACTTAGCCTGGTTAGGAACCCCTTTACCCAGGTAGACTTTAGTCCAATCTCGGGGGTGACTCACTGTTGATAGTGATGAACAGTGTAGTTTAAGGCTGGAAGGTTCATGGACGGTCTATACGTAGATGGTGAGAATATTTCAAAGACAAGTACGAATCATATGATGAAATTATGTGCTACATTGTTATTTACATGCTTATGTTATGGTTTATCATATATGTGAATATAATTGTCTGTATGTTTATGGGTATTTCCATGTATATGTTGCATATCGATGTTTACTATTATTTCAGTATGAAATTGTATATTACATAATGTATCTGTTTGTTTACGTTTATATGTAATTCTTCCGCAAAGAGTACTGTATGTATATGTTTAAGTTGCATGCAGTTTGAAAAGAAAATTTATGTGGCATAGCTCAGTTGAATACTGGGTATGTTATCGTATGGTCCGCAGTAAGAGAATGAAAGTGTTCCCTAGAGTAGCATGGCTAGTCTATTTAAGGTTGGAGATGCTACCAACTAGTTAGAGCTTGAGATATTGCTCTGGAGTGGCATTTCCCCAGCCTGTGGGTGGTCGGGGGAATGTTACAAATTGGTATCAGAGCTTCAGTTTCAACACTAAGCCTGGATGTACCAGAGAGGTTCAGTGAAGTGAATATTCACAGAAGAGTAACTTCGAAGTGAAAAAAATTCAAGTCATGGAGCGTCCATGGAAAATGTTCGCATGCAGGCGCGTGCGGTAAATTTTAGCACCGCGCAGAAAACGTTGGCATGCAATTGTGCGCGGTAAACTATGGTGCCATGCAGAAGAATATTGTGTGCGGATGCATGTGCTGAATTTAGCATTGCGCGGTGAGAACACACATAGTAATGTGCACATGGGGGGTGCAAGTATTGCATAACACAAAGGAGTTTTGTGGTACGTGCATAGTATGAGTATACGTTGTCTCGCGATAGTGTGTTCAATGGTGCATGTAGATTATTATGTGTGATGGAACATATTGAACCTTGACATGGTGCAATGCATAGGGTGCAATGCATGTGGAGTATCACTGCGTGATACCCAAAACTATGCGTAGTGGATATTGGCACACAACACAAAAGTAGTGCATGCAATATTTCGACGTGACGGAGAAGAAATGAATAGTAGATATAGGGCACGGAAACGCGTTTTACCTTGTGGTGTTTCTAGGCATGACAAATATAAATGTACATGTCGAAGTTTAGTGCATGCGAAGTCGTTTGGAAGGTGATGATTCTAAGTTTAATTTTCTTAATATTAGAAGAAAAAGAAACACACAACCACATCAAAGCATTAATTAAAAAGAACCCAAGTTTATATTCCTCCGATTCAGAAAAATGGGAGTGAAATATAAGCTTACAATAAAATCATATTATAAAATAAAACAAGACTCATAACACCACCAGATAGAATTTTGTAATAAATAGTCTAAAATCTACTTCTGTATTTATATAATCGTATTAATCACAAAATTACAAAAAAGGGAATGATAGAAGTATCTTGTTGTAAAAAGGGTCGTTTAACGACAGGGCTATCATCTCTGGTGCTCCTTACCTCCGCTACCAACTGTCAAAATTCGCTGAAACATACTTAATTTTAGTGGAAGACTCACTTCAGCTTAGTGATCTCCTCCTTTAAAGAATCTAACCAGACCGTTTGATTCTCTCCAACACTTTCGACCGTTTCAGTCATGGATTCCTACTTCTTCTGTCTCTTACTCCTTTTCTTCTTATTAGCTGGCCTGTTGATGACTAAATCATTCATAATGGGATTCAACCTAGATTCAAATGTAGAGTCAATGGCAGGTTCTGTGCGAAACTTAGTCGCTAGTATATGTGTGACTACCCTTTCCACCTTATTCCTAGGAAAGTCTAGCATGTTTCCTGAATAACCAGTCTCACTGGATTTAGCCTTGTCAATGTATTTCAGTTGTGGATACTGAAATGATTTTGCAGAGAGAAGAAATTCGAGCAATTTAGAGATTATTTCATTTATGGATAAGCATATATCTTCATACTTGAGTATTGGTAGTTATAGAATTCCAATTATGAAGTGTAGACGGATTACGTACAAAAGTGTTGGGTTTCCATGCTCAGCTAATCCATTTCAAATGATTAACTTTCGAGTTCATTACATGGTGTCATTCAGATGACATCACATGGTTGCGACGTACTGAATGAGGGAAATGGGGTGATCTGACTATCCGTCGCCCATTCCACGAGTGGTGGATTTGACATGTTGAATCACGTGATACCGTGTCTTGGTGAAAGTGGTTTCGGAAAACCACCTTCTTGCACAAATGTATCTCTGAACTCACTGTGCATATATGTTCTCAAGACTTGGGTCTTATCAAGGATTGTCATGGTGATAACACCAGGAAATCAGGAGAGATAATTATGATATATATATTGAACCAAAATCGTTCATATTTTTTCATGAATTGTTGAATTGTTAGCCTAATAAGTTTCAATGGATGCACATTTTGCAAAATTAACAACAACTATATCAAAACATATCAGTGAAGAGTCCATAGGAATGGAAGAGGCACAGGGTAATTACAGTCAACAAGATGAGAGAAGAGGGGTGGATGTCCATTTGGACATTGAAGGAACGAACTCCAACGAACATGGAGAAGAAAGAAATGAAAACTTGAATATTGTTGAGACCATTAAGAAATTGCAGAAGGATGTCCAAATCCATAAGGCTGATAATGAAAGGCTTATGAGAGCCAAAGAGCAGTAGGATGAATTCAACATGAAGTTATTGGAGGGCTTGAATAGAATAGAAAAGAAATTGGTTAAGGAGAGTGGCTCAAGCAAATATGGAAGTCACAAGCCTTCGGATGAGGAAAGAAAAGAAATAAGTGTTAGTAGACATCACCATCATTCCCCAAGGCATTCCAATAAGAGAGCAGGAAACAACTCAAGTCTATCCCCTGTAAGAAGGTATAAGAGGTCTGGGGTGGATGAGCTGCAATGAGAAATGAACAAAATCAAACCTCCTACATTTGATGGTGAGCACAAGAAGGATGAAGATGCAGAAACATGGTTGCTGGGAATGAGAAAGTATTTTCAATTGCATAATTATTCTTCTCATGCAGAAGGTAGAATTGCTATCTATAAACTCAAAGGAAAGGCCTCCATGTGGTGGGATAAAATTTTGCAGGTGCAACACATTAAAGAGAAAAGTGTTACTTGGAGGGAATTCAAGAAGTATTTTGAGAAGAAATACTTGACTAAGAGATACTATGACAAGAAAATGAAAGAGTTCTTTGAACTCAAGCTTGTAAGTATGACCATAGATGAATATGAATACCCTTTCCACCTTTCAAATACCTTGTAAGTATTTACCCACTTTCCATAGTTTCAGATTGTATTTTTGCCTAATGGACTAATAAAACAGTGGATTGAGTTGGTTTTTGTAGTTTTCGCCAGGGATTCTTGTTGTTTTTGGCGTTATGTCGATCATTTGTAACTACAGATAGGTATTTTCACTACCCAACATATAGGATAGGTATCCATTCCATCATACACACTTTCATTGTCCTATAACTGCCACTCATATGTCTTAGGTATGAACCCATTTTTTTAGCGACACAGAACCCTCCATCTTCTACAAGACGCATCGTTATCAAATGGTAGAGACTTACCAAACATGGGTACCCTAGTTAGATCCTCTACTCCATTTTGGTTCCCAAGTAGATATTTTTTCCGTAGGACCGAAAGTCCCTTATAGCTAATATGTGACTTTATTCTGAGCCTCATTTTTCACTCATAAACATGCTGACCTATACCTAGAGGACTCCCAGGTGAGTTTGATTTAAGCTCTTTTCCAACTCATTTTCAAAAAGAGAAAATATTGCCGAGTGAAATTTTCTCTTTCACACTCGTAAATTGGATTTGAAAGGATGCCTATTTGGTACAAGTTTATCCCTTTTTCAAACCAAGTAGACTAAGATTATGAAAAAATACATTTTTTGGCATTAAGTTGTAATTGCATCTTATGCCCTTGCTTGCAGTATTGAGCCTATGGCTAGTTCTCTCTTTGCGTTATAAACTATTTTCCTCGACAGGTTTTCATCCTCAATCAATCAAAGCCTCGTTTATATCCTTTTCACCTTGACATCCTATACATAGAAGGGAACATTCCCCTGAGTGTCCATATCCTACATGCACCTCCTTGAATTGAGCATAGGTATGTTCCACTATTGGAACTAGTTTTACTTACTTGCGACACTCATTTCCTCCTCTGTATCATAGCATTCATTTGACTATGAAAAAACTAAAAAAATACGAGTGGGAAGGGAGTATTATCTTATATTGGCAGCAATCGTGTTTCCTTTGAACAAAGCACAAAATTGTTGAGTCCACTTGTCATCATAATTTTGGGTTTAGCATGGCCTTAGGAAGTTGAGCTCGTTACAGAGATTTTAATCCCCCGACAGGTTACTCTTCCAGTCCCTATGGAGAGTTTGATTGATGCCTCCCACATCTCATGGTTCTATCATTGAGTATATGCTGCCAGAGTCTTCCATATGTCTCATGCTCTAGTTCAAACGATGCCTATCAACCTATGTCGATCATGCCTTAGAACTATTGACTTTGCATGTCGGTCATACCATCAATTTGTCTCATAATTACATGAAGTTGTAGTGCTATTACGCACCTTGGTCCTACTTTCCTCATCTATAGGTAACCTTGAACCAAACATTCAACATTTCATCATTGGTTGTTGACTGGGTGGTTTCCCTTGTGTTCAACGACAAGACACATATTCACACATTGAGATTCATGTAATGTCTTGGATTCCATTAGCCTTATTAGTGGTTTCCTTGCCTTTGTCAACATTTTCCCTCATTGGATTTTATTCAAAGGGTCTTTTTCGTGTACTGCTTTCACTTGGCACACGCAAAAGACGCATAGGGTCGTTGGTTCATGAACATGTTTTTTTTCCAATTTCCTCCAAATCATCAATATCCTGCTTTGTACCTCATGTTGAATGATGAGAGATGCCTTAATTCTCTCCTTTCTGTGGGTCTCCTTCCATCGACTTCAACTCATCTATTCTGGAAACGAGACCTAGAGTCCTATGAGTACCTAGAGGCTTGCAGTCATTAGTGGTAGGTTCTCTTGCCATCAACAGTTGGGAATACATCAATGTATCCTAATTGATGGATTCTTCAAGTGTTCGACCCCAACTCCTTTATTTACACTTTTAAGAATGCAATCAGTGCCTTGATACCTACTTTTATCATTGGTAGGTTGTCTTGTGTTTTTTAACGATATACCTCAATGACCGGTAATCAAACGAAGTCTCATTTTGTTTGACCTCAACTCCTTTATTCACACGAAGTAGACTTGCACCTTTGGCAGATTGTGTAGAAGACTTGAAGACATCAATATGTAGCCGCAACTTTCCTGAGCTATTGCTACCTTTTCATTGGACTAGTACTTGTGTGACTTCAATGATCATGGGAGATCAAATTGTACTCCATTGTATACAGATATCTTCAGATTGATTTTGAGACTGGTTTTACTGGGCCTTGTTCGTGACTATGACAACCTTTGGAATGTAACCACATTCATATTTTCCTATTCATGGCCATGTGTTATCACACAATCTTGTCAGAGTCTTGTGGGTTGGTAGTTTCTATCTAAGTCTGTAGTTTTTCCTTGCCTTTCTCCTTTTCACTGACCAAACCTTAATTTTTTCCCCTTTCGGCTTGTAATTTTCTCTGTGTTTGTCCTCGATCATTTGAGAGACCTTTTATTTTGTGTAATCCTTTCTCAGAAGTATCATTCCCAAGATTTTGTTTTCTCTCGATTAATCATTTCCCTCTCTATGCATGTCATTGATCCTTTCACTTTCCCAAGCCCTCAACCAGTCATCCAAATATTTATTTACACAGGTTGCATTAGTGAGCATGAGAACAACACTTAGAGCGGTCTGATATGGACTCAACTCAAGAGAGCAAGAAAGTTCAGTTTGGTGAATGGATTTGCATTTCAAAGTTCAGAGATCGACGGTGAATAATAATCGTGGGAATCGGGAATTCAGAACGTTGTTTTGTAAAGGATCTGAACTCCCGAAATCCAAAGTCAGCGGGAGCTGTCTTATCTAATAGGATGCATGGTAGCCAATCTGAATCATGGAGAAAGTCATTTAGGGAAAGTTGAAGTGAGGAATGTGCATATTTCCCGAGTCATGAAATGCCGAAATCCTGAAGTCCCAAAATGTCGATATTCATCTGGGCAGTCTGATTCTAGGGGACACGTGGCACCTGATCTGAGAAATTGTGATTTCATGACTCAGAGGATTTATCATGGAGAACAACATAGACTCGCGAAATGTGAAGTCACCAAACATGAAGACATGAAACGCGAAGTCGCGAAGTTCCCAGGAGTTGGGCACACGATCACAGCCCGTGGTTATATGGGAAGTAGAGACATAAATAAAGGTAAGCACCTATGGAGTGGCAGGTGATGAAGGTTTTTGAGAAAGCATCCTAGGCATTAATTTCAAAGAAAATCCGATCGTTGGTCTAGATGGGCTATTTTGCAAATACGAGCATCGAGATATTTGGAATTGAATGGAGTGAAAACTCTTGAGATGCAAAATCCTGAAATTTCACATAGGTGCCCCAGGTCATGGCTCGTGGTCGCATGAAGAAATGGAGAGAAGTCACACCAAAAGCTGAGAGTGCCCATATTATTCACAAAGGAATATCTACGTAGTCTTGAGGCACTGGGATTGACCTAAAGGAGTCGTGAACGTCTCTTGGAGAATTCATGGGTGTCAGGTCTCTTCCCGATCGTGATGAAAGTAGTTAATGGAAATGGGGGAGTTATTTGAAACCTCGTTTCACCACATAAGTGGAAAGGATGGAAGAAATGGTCATAGAAGGCAGAATGTTAGCCAAAATTTCCCCTGTCAATGTATTTTCCTACAAATCCCATACCGATCTGATCTTGCGTCTGACAGAATAATGCAAGTGCAGCCTGAAAAAATAATATGCAGACACCGAGCCTTGAATACAATGACCATAGCGCACCCCTGGTGGGAGCGAGTTGTTCTGAGTATAAATAGTTAATTTTGATGTTTTGTTAGGGTGGATGGTTGAGCTACACTCCCGATTTTTAAATTTTAAAGAAGCCTCTGGTTCTCTGGTTATGTGTTGCCATTTGATACTTCTTGTTTAATTACAATCATCTTTATTTTCATCTCTTTTTATTCTGATACTGAGACTCGGGCATGGATGATCCAGTCGAGTTGTTGTAACTGTATTGTAATGTATGTTTGATTGTAGTATTGTTATGGTGTTTTCAGTTTCCTGAAGTTTTGGATTCAAGAGGATCTTGTATTTGATGTTTTTCTTCCTTAGGTTGCTGGAAGACCGGATGTCCATAGCATACCTCTACATTTTCTCCTCAAGTTCTTCATCCTACTCACCCTTACTATAACTTACTAACTGAAATTGGATCAAGACCTCACCTGTTCTCACATATCAACCCAATTTTTTGAGTTAAATCGATATTATCCTGAGTCTGCATCCATTAGACCCTCGTTAAATTTATTCATTGTGACATAAAACTTATGGGTATTGGGCTTATATTTTCCGCAATCCAGAGGTGACTGCTAGTTCTAACATTTCTTGATCTGTTTCCGGGGATGAATTGAATATTTTCCCTGGGATAGAATGACAATGAGCTTCTGATTCTGAAGGTGCATCAGATATAAGAACCATTGAATATTACATTTTTTCACCTGGCGACTCCATTGAGGTGACTCCACTATTTAAGCTATGGCTTCTAGAGGAAGACACACGATGTCTACTCCACAGCTACCTTTAGAAACTCTTGAAGCTGACCCAGAGAAAATTATCTGAAAGGGAAATGCCTTTCAAGAAGGTACTTCTACTGCTGAACCAGGTATTTCTGATGATTTTCATTATCCTCCTATAGGAACTCCAATTTCTTCTTCTCATTCTCATGTTATAGATTCTGTTGGAGTTTCCCGAACTTTAAATTTTGGGGGTGTTCCTGTTGAGTTATCCCCTTCTGGTCTTGGATTGGAAGGAGAAAGCATTGTCACTCCTATCCCCCTTGAATTTGTACCATGGTTTAAACTCAGGACCTTAGAATATTTTCCCACCCCGGGATTTATCACCCCTCCTCCTATTAGAGTTGTTGGTCTTATAGAGAGGGAAACCTCTGTTCCCTCAAGCCCTATATTTTTTTCCCCAAATCATCTGTTGTTTCTCTTTTCTCTTGGAGACTCAGTTTCAGCCTCCCCAGTTCAAGCCACATCTCCTCCTTGTTCTCCTTTTTCTATCATCCCTATAGCAGGTGCCAATCCCCCTAGGAACAGAATGGATTCCATAGTGGCTGTGAGATATTCCCCTCTGGTCTTACCTCAACCAATGAATTCTCTCCCTACTGGAGACTACCTGAAATACATGCCCAAATTCACAAGAGAAGAAGGCATAACTACTGAAGAACAACTTGCTACCTTCTACAGTTATGCAGACCATCTAAATATTGATAATGAAGATGTGTGGATGAGAGTCTTTGTCCAGAGCCTTGATGGTGAGGTTAGGAAATGGTTTAGGATATTGGCCCCTAGATCCATTACTAGGATTGAGGCTTTAGATGATGTCTTCTTGAGACAATGGGGGGATAAAAATGACTTTATGTATTATATCACAGATTTTGGGTCCCTAAAACGAAAAAAGGGAGAATTTGTCTATGATTTCTCCAAAATATTGAACAAAATGTACAATAAGATCCCTGCTGAAATAACACCTACATAAGCCTCTGCTAAAATTACTTATGCTAGTGCTTTTGACCCTGATATTTGCCTCTTGTTAAGAGAGAGAAGAGCTACTTCCTTGGCTCATATGCAAGATGCAGTCCTAGAAGTAGAGTCCAACGTATTGGAAGCTGACAAAATTAGAAATAAAGTTGAAAGAGATAGAGGACGGGGGAGCCCTGATACCTCAACCTCTGGTTCCTCTGCATCCCATCCGCAAGTATATGAATTGACAAAGCTGGTAAAGTCTCTTTCTGTAGAAATGGAGAAGATGAAATTAGAGGGGAAGCATTGTTATAAGAGTACCCAAAATACTGATAACAAAGGCAACTTCAGAAGACCAAACAATGCCCCTCATATACTTCCAAGAGAGCCTAAAAACAGAGATAGGGATGATTAGAAAATCCAAATCCCCCTCCAAAATAATCTTGTTGTTGATGAAGAAGGAGAGGAAGAAGAGCTTGATCCTGAAATCCATTTCCTTGGAGACACATCCCCTTTCCCCCATTTAACTAAATATGCATATGAGGAGTCTCTCATGGACAACCAAATAAATGAGCTGAGTAAAGGGGAGAAAACCAATAGTAGTCCCAATAAATATAACCTCACGTCTAAGAGGAAGGAAGAGAAGTCTGACATCCCTAATCAGCCTTCCAGAGTAGAGAATCCTACTAAATACGTAGCAAATAATAGCAAGGAGAAGAAAACATAGAACCCCCCACCAGTAGCCAAAGGTCTTGTCCCATAAGTGAGAGAAATGTTGAATCCCCCCTCCTATTTTAACTTTGAGCATGAATTCAAAAGATCATAATCCCTGTACCCCTTTTAGAGCTGGTCAAGCACAAAGATTTTAAAATGTCCCTCTCTAAATTATTGTAGCCCGATCCCCCATCTTATTCCACAAACTAGGTAAACCTTCAAGATGAAAAGCCAGCAGTCATTCTAGGTCATTTGATAGAAGACATAGATGATTCATCCCCTCCCTTCTACACCTCACTGGACATACATGACAAGGTGTTTCATAATTGTTTGTTGGACTCAGGGGCATATCATAATCGCATGCCCAAAACTGTCATGGACGAACTTGGATTAGAAATCACAAAATCTTATCACGATTTGTATTATTTTGATTCAATAAAGGTACAGTGTCTTGGTGTCATCAAATATCTGGTTGTGACCTTGTTCCTGTTTCCCATGAAAAGTGTGGTCATGGATATTGTGGTAGTTGATGTTCCCCCCAAGTTCGACATTCTATTGTCAAGATATTGGATAAATATACTTGGGGGAAACTTGCATATGGATCTCACAAATGCTACCATTCCTGTGTTTGGAGGGGAGCATAGAAGACTGTACAGAGAAGCTTAGTTGGACTATATTATTAGTGATGAAGAAGACCCCACCAACCATCCTATTTCCGCACTTGATACTGATTTGGGATCCATCTTATTGCAGCTCACTGATGCCCCTGAACCCCCTCTTGAAATCAGAAATCAATCCCTTACTCTCCGTGAAAATCCTCCTCTGATTACCTCTGGTTGGAAAATGTCTTTGATGGAGCCTCTTCTAGGGAAAGTGTTGGCACTGGAGTGGTATTTGTTTCTCTTGTTCAAGAAATCATATCTGTGTCATACAAGTTAGAATTTTAAGCTACCAATAATGTGGCAGAATATGAAGCTCTTGTCTTGGGTTTGAGGGCTGCAAAAGATATGGGAATTAAATAGATAGCAGTGTTTGGGGATGTTGAGTTGATTTTCCATCAAATAATAAATATTTATCAAGCCAAGCACCCTTGGCTAGAAAGTTATAGAAATGAAGTCTGGGATCTAGTTGACAGTTACTTCTTTGATTTCAACATTTCATTTGTTCCAAGAGAAGAGAATTCCATGGCCGATTCTCTGGTTGTTTCAGTAAGTACTTTCCAAGTCCCTCTTCCACCCAAGATCAGGTATAATGTAGAAGTGAAATATAGACCCTATATACCTGACAATGTCAAGCATTGGAAAGTGTTTGAGGATGATCTTGAAATCAAAATATTCCTGGAGACGGTTGATGAGTTTTTTGCATTACACATTGATCAAGATCCTGATTCTGAAATAGATCCTCATGCTAATGTTTTTATAAACAAAATCGTTAACCATCATATCATTCAGTTGCCTAGTAATCATATCCCAAAGGGACTAGTTCCTTTGGAAACACTATTTGACACAAATGATGTAGCAGTAAAGGGTAAAGTTTCCAATGTTGATGCTAATGTAGCTGAGTGAAATATTGGCACAGAGAAAGATCCAAAATTTGTCAAATTGTCAAGAAGTTTGTCAAAGGAACAAAGAACCGAGTATGTTGAGCTGCTAAAGGAATTCGATCATGTGTTTTCCTAGACATACGAAGATCTCAAAACATACGGCACAAGTGTTATTGAGCATAAGATCCCATTGAAAGAGGAGGCCAAACAATTTAGGAAGAAATTAAGACAAATAAATCCTATGCTGCTATCTACTATGGAAAGGGAGGTAAAGAAGATGTTGCATGCCCAAATCATTGTCCCTTTGAGATATTCTGAATGGGTGGTCAACCTGGTCCCAGTGAGGAAGAAGAATGGGGAAATCAGACTGTGTGTGTATTTCAGGAACCTAAACAAAAGCTCCAAGAAGGATAATTATCCTTTGCCAAAGATGGAACACATATTGCAAAGGGTGACAGGTGCATCCAGGATTTCCATGATTGATGGCTTTTCAGGCTACAATCAAATCTTTGTCTTGCCTGAAGACAGAGATAAGACGACCTTCACTACTCCTTGGGGTACATTCATGTACGTTAAGATGCCCTTTGGATTGATGAACGCAAGGGAAAATTTTCAGGAGCTATGGACATCACCTTCATTGGAGAAAAGGATAAATTTGTGGTCATCAATATAGATGACATTACAGTATTCTCTAGATCTGATAAAGAGCATTGTTATCATCTAAGAAATGTCTTCTTGAAATGCAAAAAAATTGGTCTCTCCCTGAATCGCAAAAAATCTTTATTTTCCATGAAAGAGGGGAAATTGTTGGGGCACATAATATCAGTTGAGGGGGTTAGAATTGATTCAAGAAGAGTGGAAGATATTCAAGCCTTGTCACTTCCTAAATCCAAGAAGGAAGTCTAGTCTTTCCTGGGAAAAATTTATTTTCTGAGATGGTTTGTTTCAAATATTTTTGAATTGGTGAAGCATATCACAACCATGATTAGGAAGGGGAATGAAGTAAAATGGATTGCTGAGTCTAGGGATTATTTTGATCAAATCAAGAAGGAATTGAATGGGGATCCTGTGCCAATTAGTCCTTATTATTCCAAGGATTTTCTGATTTTTTCCTTTGCTTCTTTTGATACAGTGGCATGTATTTTATTGTAGAAGAATGCTAAAGGGTTAGAGCAGCCCATTTCCTTTTTCAGGAGAGCACCGAGGGACACTGAGGTGAAATATGACATCATGGAGAAAAAGGCCTATGCCTTGGTGAAAGATCTCAAAGATTTCATAGTTTAGGTTCTACATTCAAAGATCATTACCTATGTCCCTTCATCTCCTGTGAAGGACATTCTCATTCAGCTTGACATAGACGGGAGAAGCAACAAGTGGATTACCAAAATCCTTGAATTCGAGCTGGAAATAAATCCCACCAAGCTAGTTAAAGGCCATGGTTTAGCCAAGCTATTGGTTGAGTCTAATTGTAAATATTTGGGGGTTAACTTCATCAACAATTTATCAGAAAATCATCAAACTAAATTCCCTGATAAAAGTTCTCAGGACAACCCTTCATTGGCAGAATGTACGTGGTTCAAAGATATTGTATTTTTTCTGCAAGAGTTGCGACTTCCAGATGGCATAGGAAAAAGAAAGGAAAGAGATATTAAGCTCAAAGCAATTAGATATTGCATTATTGATCAAGTTTTGTATTGGAAAGATCCCCTAGGTGTGTTGTTAAGATGTTTAGACCCACAAGAAGCCCAAAAAATTATGTTTGATTTTCATGACAGCCTATGTGGGGGACATCACTTCTGGAGGACCAAAAAATATAAGATTCTCAGAGCTACCTATTTCTGACCTACTCTATTTACCGATGTCTGTGCAAAAATCAAGGCTTGTATCAAGTGCCAGAAATTATCTAGGAAACAACAACTCAAGTATTTTCCATTGAAGCCCGTGGTAGCTTCAGGACCCTTTCAACAATGGGGTATAGATTTTATTGGTGAAATTCATCCTTATTCAAGTGGACAACAAAGATGGATCTCAACTTCCACTGATTACTTTACCAAATGGATAGAATCCATTCCCAAAAGGAGTGCTTCTCACAAAGTAATCATTGGTTTTCTGGACAATATTATATCAAGGTTTGGATGTCCAAAAAGAATTGTCACTCATAACGTTGCATCGTTCAAAGTCGAACCATTGATCCAGTTTTGTGAACAGTTTGGAATTTCGTTGATTCACTCAACTCCTTACTATTCCCAAGGGAATGGACTGGTAGAGTCCTCTAACAAGAGCCTTATAAAAATTATCAAAAGACTGCTAGAGGAAAACAAGAAAGCATGGGATTCAAAGCTCAAATTTTCTTTGTGGGCTGACAGAGTGACAACAAAGAGATCTCTTGGTGTCTCTCCTTTTCAGCGTGTGTACGGAGTTGAAGCCATGTTTCCTTCTTATATCTCCTTTCCAGTGGAAAAATTATTCCAATACTACCAAGGGGAGCCTGATGATATGATCAGAAGAATTCAACAGCTAGTATAAGTGCAATAGACTAGGGAGCAACTACTGGACAAAGTGCATGAACATCAACAAAAAATAAAGCAAGATTTTGACAAAAAGGTGAGAAAAGAGGATTTCCAACTGGGAGATCTAGTACTCAAATGGGATACACCCAAACAGGACAAGGGAAAGCATGTTAAATTTGAATCCCTCTGGATTGGTCTCTTCAAGATCTCTGAGGTGTTCCCAAACAATACTTACAGGTTGCAGAATTTGGAGGGTGGTGAATTTTTTGGTAACCCTGTAAATGGGAATTTTTTGAAGATATATTTTGGTTAGGCCGTAGCCGGCTTCTGCCACTATAAATACCACTCCTTTTTTATTTTGTTTTTTCATTTTCAATAAGAGACTCCATAACCCAAAGCAAAGGCATTGAAACTACTTGTTCTTGTCAACCCATAGGGAGCATGCCATCCCCTGTGGAGCCAAATGTTATCACACAAGCTTGTCAAAGTGTTGTGGGTTGGTAGTTTCTACCTAAGTCTATGTTTTTGCCTTGCCTTTCTCCTTTTCGCCGACCAAACCTTAAATTTTCCCCCTTTCAGCTTGTAATTTTCTCTATGTTTGTCCTCAATCGTTTGAGTAACCTTTTTTTTTGTGTAATCATTTCTGAGAAGTATTGGCCCCAAGCTTTTTTTTTCTCTAGATTAATCACTACCCTCTCTACCTCTGTCGTTGATCCTTTCACTTTCCCAAGCCATCAACTAGTCGTCCAAGTATTTATTTACACAAGCCACAACAGTGAGCACAAGCACAACACTTAGAGTAGTCTGATATGGACTCAAATCAAGCAAGTGAGCAAGTTAAGTTTGGTGAAGGGATTTTCATTTCAAAGTTTAAAGATTGACAGTGAATAATAATCGTGGGAATCGAGAGTTTAGAAAATTGTTTTGTAAAGGATCCAAACTCCCAAAATCTGAAGTCAGCAGGAGTCGTCTGATCCAACAGAATGCGTGGCACCTGATCTAAATAACGGAGAAAGTCATTTCGGGAAAGTTGAAGTGAGGAATGCGCAGATTTCCCGAGTCCCAAAATGTTGAAATCCCGAAGTCCCAAAATGTCGATATTCATCTGGGTCATCCAATTACAAGGGAAACGTGGCACCTAATATGAGAAATCATGATTTCATGACTCATAGGATTTAGCATGGAGCACAACATAGACTCGTGAAACGCAAAGTCGCGAAGCACCTAGGAGTTGGGACCACGATCACAACCCGTGGTTATATGGGAAGCATAGCCATAAAGAAATGTAAGTTCCTATGGAGTGGTGGGCGACAGAGGTTTTTGAGCAAGCATAGTGGCCATTAATTTCAAAGAAAATCCGACCGTTGGTCTGGATGGGTTATTTCGCAGATTCGAGCATCGGGATATTTGGAATCGAATGGAGTGAAAACTCCCGAGATGCGAAATTCTGAAATTTCACATAGGAGCCCCGGGTCATGGCCTGTGGTCGCATGAAGCAATGGAGAGAAGCCACACCAAAATACGAGATCACCCGTATTATTCACAGAGGAAGATCTACGTAGTCTCGAGGCATCGGGATTGACCTGAAGGAGTCGTGAATGTCTCCTGGAGCATTCATGGGTGTCAGGTCTCTTCCCAATCCCAATGAAGTAGTTAATGGAAATGGGGAAGTTGGTTGAAACCTCGTTTCACCACATAAATGGAAAGCATGGAATAATTGGCCATATAAGGTAGAATGTCAACCGAAAGTTCCCCTATCAATGGATTTTCCTACAAATCCCATACTGATTTGATCTTCCATCTGATAGAAGAATGCAAGTGCAGCCTGATAGAAGAAGATGCAGACGCCGAGCCTTGAATGCAATGACCATAGAGCGCCCCTGGTGGGAGCGAGTTGTTTTGAGTATAATTAGTTAATTTTGATGTTTTGTTAGGGTGGATGGTTGAGCTACGCTCCCGAATTGTAAATTTTTAATGAAGCCTCTGGTTCTCTAGTTCTCTGGTTATGTGTTTCCATTTGATACTTCTTCTTTAATGACCATCAACTTTCTTTTCATCTATTTTTATTATGATACTGAGACTCAAGCATGAATGATCCAGTCAAGTTGTTGTAACTATATTGTAATGTATGTTTTATTGCAGTATTGTTATGGCATTTTCAATTTCCTGAAGTTTTGGATTCAAGAGGATCTTGTATTTGATTCTTTTCCTCCTATTATAACCCTATGATTTATAGGATCAACTGGTGACTGAAATGTTATCTCTTTAGTGTTTTTATTTGTCAAATGATTTTTCATTTTGAAAATAATTCGAGAAAAAGAAAAAGAAAAGAAAAAAGAATAAAAGAGGGCATAAAAGGAATTCAATAGAGCCCCATGCAATAACAATGATTTGGTCCATATAGTTCAAGCATGGCCAAGTCCTTTTAAATTGATGTTGATAGGAGTAGTGAATAAGATTGGCTAAACTATTTAATCTTAGCGAGGTGATTTAGGTTAGCTAGTGAATAAATTTGACCAAACTGCCTAATCTTGGTCAGATAACCCCAGTATAGAGTAATTTCTTAGTCCAAAAGTTTAATCTAGGCTAATTGTCATAAGTGATTAGGTTAGAGCATAGGGTAGTTTGTTTTATCTCAATAAAAAAAGTATGATGGTTGATGTTGAACCATACCTTTGATGTTTGAAGTTTTTATGTCTAACCCCTTGGTGATAAAAACATGGAAAAAGCTTGGGAAAACCCACGATATGCACTTATCCTAAGTTTTCAGAGCACATATGCCTTCGTGCTCACAATTAAGCATAACGCATGTATGAACAGCTCAGAGGTTTGCGCCCAGATCTACAGTTGACAAGTCTTTCCGGACCCCCCAACCATTCTACTTTTAATTGTGG
>JZKD02S1595476.1:297054-338508 GCA_000966675.3 Picea glauca
GGGGTCTAGAATGTTGTTTAAATATCGCTCACAGATCTCCAGTTGAGAAGAAAGTGTGAAAATCAATGGCTCATGGTGTATTTCGGACCCACCGACCGATCTTTCTTTAATGGAGGGGGGAGGGTCTGGAATGGAATATTCTCTAGTGGGCCCTTTTTCTCTACATGGCATAAATTCATTGGTTCACACGTCCACCACCTATCATTTATGACATGCCCTGTCACCCCATGACATCATCATCCACGTTTTTACTAGAGGTCACGTCTCATTACTCTGTCAGTCAATTTCCCCTTGTCCACCCTTTACAAGTCCTCTCACTAAGGACACTCCCCAATCAGCTCCTGCCACATTGCTTGGTCATATTCATCATTCATTATTACCTGCCATCTCACGCTCCAAACGATTCATTGGCAATTTATTAATAACTAACTTATTCGTTAGCCTATTGACCTATCCCCCGCGCCCAATGGATATCCGTTCACTCAAAACCACCGTCTCCCTTTTTTCTTCCATTGCTTACTGTGTCATATCACTAGAAAATACCTTTCCCATCACACCAGAGCATTTTTCCCCATTTTCTCTATGTTTCAGTTAAACATCCCAAGCCACCATCATCCCCACTAATGACTGTTTGATTTGCAGGTATTTTTACAGCGATGGAGCCAAAATCAAAGAGGACAGAAGCTGAGGAAAATCCTTTCCTCCCTCTGCCTGTCGACCTTGACAGGATCCCCCTAGAAAACAAAGACCATTTAATTGCAGACACTAGATGCGAATTCGACTTTGAGGACTTACAGTCATGGCTAAAAGAAGTTTTCTTGGACCAGAGCAATGAAATTGGTCTCTGGGAGTCAAACCTTCCCTTGTATCTTTTCCCCCAAGTTCACCACTTCCCCGAATTCGCCCTCAGGTGCCAAGCCCATTACCGACTCGACTAGAGAGCCTTAGTTTCTTCATCTGGAGAAACTTTGTTCCTCATTACACCTGAAACCATTGACCAAATGATGCAAATACCCAGAGCCGAATCCGCCTCACCTTTCAACCTTGAAATCATCATGGAACTATATCAGAAATTATCATTTCCCCAAAGAGCTCATATTTTCGAGCTTTTTCTCCCATAGGCCCCTCAGCTCCCCACTACAAATCCCCCGTATCCTTCATCCCTGTTCTCGGTGAAGGGAAACCAGGTCATCTCATCGCTCTGTGCCCTGCTTGGGTATTTTTCGGATCAATGGGTGGATGAACCCATTTTGGGTTTCCTGTTCATTTTCTACACAGATGAGAGACCCACTACTCAGTTTGACTACAACACCTTCCTGGCAAACAACATTCGTGAGCAATTCACAAATTTCACCACTGAAGGCATGTTCCGGTATTCCTCAATACTGGCGTACATGTTCATATTCTTTCAAGAAGACAAGTTTTATTTTTCAATGCAGAAGATGGAAAAGGATGGGAGGCCACAGGCGGTGACAGTGTAGACATCGCTTCTCAGACACAACTCCGTAGAATTCATCTTCAAACAATTTATTGAGGAGTTCTACGATCCAGTGGTGAGCATGCTCAGTGGCAGACCTGAACCAAGAATAAGTGAGGAAATTCAGAGGATCCTACACCTCTCGAATCTTGCAAAAATGGGAGACTGGTACCCGTACCAGGACCACACAGAGATCAGAGTGTATGGGTGCAAATTGGCCCCATACAAGTTACCCAAATATCTACCCATGAGGATTTTTTCCCTGGAGTACATAAGGCAGATGATCAATTTAGACGACATACATTGTGTGTCTCTGAAAAAGAAGCAACAACTTAGGATCAAATGGAAAATAGGATCATTCATTTGCAATAGCCGAGGCACCGGGGAGGAAGCAGACAAACTGCTAAAAGAAATGAAGTTTTTTGTTAGTTTCGCATGGCACTATGATCTATGTGGGATAATTTTCGAGATGAGGGTCAAAAATAAGAATATCACGTATGTTCACACATCCAGGCTTGAGGTAGAGAAGTTCGCCAACACTTTGGTTGAGACAGAACAACAGGACCCGCCAGTCACTATTTCACAGATGACTACACAACAAGTTCCCAAGGAGAAAAGGCCCAGGAAGGACACTTCACCTTCCATCACTGAAGTATCGTCTGAAGAGTTCCAATTGCACACAAAGAGGCCAAAGACCAGTCAGGCACCTGACACGGCTGGTGAAAAGGGAATTCAATCCACTACAACTCTGGAGGTTGATCGGTCGCTCATTAGTACAAGAAACAAACAAATCGTGACTACAGTGTTTCCCAAGAAGCCTATAGATACTCCATTAGTCAACCAGCCGAGAAAAACAAGACCAAAATTGAGTATTTTTGAGAAATATGATCTGATTAAAAAGAGAAATCAGACGCTGACCAGCAACACGGATGCTCAATTCTGGAAGAAAACATAAATTGCACAACACAGATTGTTGTCTGCATTCGACACTGACAAGGGTATAATGCATATGGTGTTTCTGCAAGAACAGGTACCAGAACTGAAAGTAATCACCGATTACAAAAGGGCAACTTTCGAATTTCAGACTAAAGATGTGCATCCAGCTGATCAAATGGATCTGCATAGGAAAACTGGAGAAATGGTTTTCTCCACATTGGCAAATGCTTCTACTACTGCCTCCAAGTTACAGGTATCTTTGAACACCGTCTAAACATAGTTGAAGTTAGAAAAAATATCATCCTTTTCCAAGGATAACAGGATAAATACGTTGGAAGAACTGGTCCTCAAGATCGGTTACGACCCCTCGAATGTGAAAGTAGTCGAGTAGATGCTCAAAAAGAAAAATGTTTATATAGCATCTCTGAGGAAATAGTTAAAACTGCCACCAACAGAAGACTCACAGGTGAAGGAAATAGCGGAGACTGAAGGAGAAAAGGATGAGATGATCAAACTGATCATAGAGTAGAATGCACAATTGAAGGAAATGGAAGTGGAATTGGAAAAACTAGTGAAAGAAAAGGAGCAGTCAAAGCCCATGGAGGTCATTCCACTGAGCATAGTTCCACTCATAGGAGTGAGCACAATGTCTATAGCAAAAATCCCCTCGGCAACTCCACTGACAGCTATGGAGAAGAAAGTCTAGTTGCCTAAATCCATGGAACACATGAATTTGCAAGAGACAAAGATTTAGTCTTAAAAAGGAGATTGAGAACCTTCAGGAACTCAAATCTTCCTTCCAAACCAGCTACACCAAGGAGAAACAAACTTTAGAAAATCTTAAACAGGAATTGCAGCAGCTTCAAAAGCAAATAGTGGCGGGCAAAACACTTGCTGAAGTCAAAGAAAGTGTCTGGAAGGATATCACCAAGTCCATAAATGAAATATGGCCGATGATACAAATCATGTTTGAGCAAAATGAGCTAGTACAAAGAAGTCAGTAGGCTATCAAGAAGATAAGAGCATAATTGGGAGAGATGCCCATAGAAGCTGCTGAGATCATCAAATTTCTGAATTCCAAAACCAGATAGGAGCTAAAGGATCTGAATATTGAATATAGGACAGAGACCATCCTTGAGGTCAAAAGGGTCCTGACCAAGAGAGGAATGATGTTGTAGCTAGAGGAAAAGGTCCAGACCATGGACGCAGGAGTACAAAGATTTTTTAGCAAGATCGAATCTCTGCAAAAGAAAGGCCTTCATGGTTTGAGAGTTATAAATGAAAAGCTAATGACCCTTGCCGATTACAAAAAGAAACTAGCCATTGTGGCTAAGGAAAGCTCAAAATTCTCAGGAATACAAGGAAGTATCATGGGCAAGGCATTCTTATATGATTTACAGTTGGACATCATCATACAACATGAGATCCGGTACATCTTCATCACCAAGCCAACGTTTTCCAAGTACACGGAGATGGATGAAGTATACCGACGATTGCTCAAATTCAACATTCCTAGTGTCCTTCGGTGGGAAGAGCTTTGCAATCTGATCGAGTAGTCAATGAGGTTCCCAAGACTAGTCATCTCTCCATTCAAATGAGGTCATGTAGAAGCCTCACCAACGGTGCACCCAAAAACCAGCATGAAGTTTCGACACATTATCAAACAGTTTCCTAGATTTTTGTATCTTGTTAAGTTAGTTAGCTAAATTTAGATTTGCCACATCCTGATCTTTAATGACAGGATCGTTTGTATCCTTGATTATAAATACTTCAAACTTTGAAGTATTGAGGGTTGATCTTTACGCCCTTCAAGCTACAAGACTGTAATATTTTTATCAAGAGATCTTCCATTAATACAAAGAGACGTTTCACACGATTCTCGTGTGTTGTTCTTTGGTGATGTTTTCTTTCTATGTTGAATGTTTCTCTTGCTCAATTATCATAGTGTTTTGTAATCTAATCTTTTAAAAGTAACGTACGTTGTAGTATTTATCCTTGTATACCCTGTTTCAGACTTTGAAAGATTTGAATGTTTATCTTCTGATATTACAGTGAAGAAATTATTAAATGCTTCTTTACTTTAATTGATATTCTCGTCTTTTCTGCTATTCATCACTTTACTGCAAAAGAATCCAACGAATGCATTATCTTTCTCTGTGAAAAGAATCTTTTTTTTTCTGTTTTAGATTCCTATCTTTATAATACATACCCCATAGCCCAATGGATGCGTAAAGCCCTTTCATCCAACACAACAGAACAACAAACCTTTTCACTCTTATTTATTTTATATAACTAGCCTAATATCTTAAAGTTGAAATATAGCTAAATTATACAGAGAGATCCCTCTTTGAAACTGGTAGGGCTAGATTCCATTTTCGAAGTGGTTGGATAAAGTTACCTCTTGTAGATTTCTTCTTTCCTGACAACCTCCGGGAATTTACAGAGCGTTAACATAGTGGCGACCATACTGGGGAACGAATGAACCTTTCAACCCCACGTTTTCTTTTCCCTAGAAGAAAATTATTGTTTCTAAGAAAAAATTGCAAATCTAAGAAAGAAATAATGTTTAGAGGTTGTTAAAGCTTGTACATATTATTTTTAGAACTCATAAAACTAATATATATATATATATATATATATATATATATATATATATATATAATTAAAAAAAGAAATCTGGCTCATAAAAGAACTTATACTTGATCCCACCCAGACCCAGAACCTGCAATAGCAACTGATAATACAGAATAGTTACTCAGAAAGAAGACCGTCTTAGAAGTTTCAGGAAGTCATAGTCCCCTTCAGAGGTCCCCTTCTCTTCCAGAGGAACTTGTTACCCTTCAATATCTTAACTTTGACACCATTTTTGAACTAAGCCTGTTTAGAACAAAATCTGACAGCTTTGTGACTGAAATCGTTTTAGATCCAAAAACCTTGCAACCCTAGACCCCTAAAATACTATCTCCCACTACGAACCCTCAAATTGCTCACTCTGTTCCAGCAAGCCCCTCCTCCTCATCTTCTGTCACTACCACACCTATCATCCAGGTTTTTGTCCCGCCCCCTCCACCTATCATGGAAGCCAGATATGCTCCCTTGATGTTGGATGCACCTCTACATGTTATGCCCCAGGAATATCAAATGAGACTTCCATAGTTCGATGGAACAGGGCCCTTGAACGCATAATGACACATTGATAAAAATGAATGACTATTTTTATCTGCAGGAAGTAGATGAAGCTGACATTCAAATGAGATTTTTTGTGCAGAGTTTAACCGATGACATTAAGAAATGGTACAAAGGCTTACATGTTGCCTCAGTGCTCGATCTTACAACATTTCAAAGAAGTTTCCTAGAAAGATGGGAGGTAAAGAAAAATCCTCTCCAAATATTGTCAGAATACGAAAACATCATAAGGAATTAGGGTGAGATAGTACAAGATTACTGCATCCGTTTCAACAATCTATACAATGTGATTTCAGCTGATATTAAACCCCCACAAGGTATAGCACTGATTAAATTCCCTGATAGTTTCCATGCTGATATGCCCTATCAATTAAGAGAAAGAAACTCCACCACCGTAGAATACATGTAGAAAATCACAATAAGTGTGGAGGCCAACCTATTGACCAAAAGGGCACAACAAAGGACTGAAAGGAGAGTCACGATTAAAGAAGAACCTTCCACATCTTCTTCTGACGCTAAATTGGATTCCTTAGCTAGAGAAATGGAAAGGATGGTGGAGAGACTTACTGTATCTGAAAGAAATCCTCCTAGATAAAATCAACCTACTCCACAAATTCGGAATCCTAACTTCAGAGGAAATCCTCCCCAAATCAGGCAGAGAGATCCCAGGGATCAAAGAGAATAGAGGGGCCCTGATCAACAAATCAGACCACCTCTACAAGAAAATTATGTCGCTGAAGGAGAAGAGGTAATTGAAGAATTGGAGGACACACACATAAACCTCATGGGCATTCACGATAATGAAGCTATTTTCCTCACTCAGGAAGAGAAAGAACTTTTCCTTCTTTCTCAAATGCAGGTGAGTGAAGAAGCTGAAGAGACTAAACAACAAGCATTTGAAAATGCCATTATGGAGGTACACAGGCAGTACAATTTGCAGAGTAAGAAGATAGATGAAACTTCCCCAAAAAAGGTAACCAAAATGAAGAAAGTGGCCGAAACCAAGAAATCCCCTGAGCCTTCTACCAAAAATATCCCTGAGAAAGGAAATGCTAAAGCTCCAGCAAAAATAAACCTTACCATTTTACAAAGATCAACACAGATTGAGGTTTCATCATCCAACCCACCAAATAATTCCATCCAGAATACTGTGGTGGACAAATTATAATTGTTGAGCCAAAGTAGAGCTCCTACTCCTTTCATCCTCGAAGGGGAATTAGCCAAAGTGAAAATTCCCATTCCCCTTTCCGAGTTGATGAGTAAGGATTCCTACCGATCGCAGGTGATCAAAGCATTGAGCATTGAACCTGATATAGGCACGGTGGCCTTAATCGTTGGGTCGACGAATCATTCAGACACGGTAAACCTTACCAATGATCAACCTGAACTCCTGTTTGGCCCTAAAGTTGATGGCCAAACCGAAAATGGTGTTGTTGTTCCTTTTTACATCAACCTTAATATACATGACCTGATTCTGCATAATACTATGTTAGATTTAGGTGCTTCCCATAACCTGATGTCAAAAGTAGTGATGGAAAAGCTGGGACTCAAGGTCACCATACCTTACAAGGACTTACACTCTTTTGACACCAGCAAAGTCAGATGTATCGGATTGATCAAGGACTTATGTATCACTCTAGTTCAGATACTAGCAAAAAGCATGGTTATGGATGTTGTGGTCACAGACATTCCCCCGAAATATGGCATGTTGTTGTCCAGATCTTGGGGGGCCAAGTTGAAAGGTACTTTGCAGTTGGATATGTCATATGCAACCATCCCAGTATTTGGGAAATAGAGAAGACTGTACAGAGAAGCACTGATGAAATATATGGTCAGCAGCCAAGAAAATCCACATAACTATCCCCTGTACTCTGCACATTATGACTTAGATTCCTTTATACTATGTAACGACGACGATACGGGAGAGGAAATCACTCAGCTGGAAGAAGATACATTGGATCCAAAAGAAGGACAAGAAATCACTGAGGCAGAAAGAAAGAAAAATGTGATAAGTGAAGAATTGCCAGCAGATTTTTGGAGCATGGACTCCGATGGAGCTGTAAGCAAAGAAGGAGGTGGAGCAGGAGTTTGGTTGCACAATTACAAATCCAGGTATTCGAAAAACCATTCTTACAAACTAAATTTTCAATGCATTAACAACATTGTCGAGTACGAAGCTTTGTTTCTCGAGCTGAAACTTCTAAAGAAAGTTGGTGCCAAACAAATCATGGTAAGAGGCGATTCTGAATTAATTATCAAACAAATCAAAGGTGAGTACGCAACAAAACGTCCCCATATTAGATATTATAGGAATGTTGTTTTGGATGCCCTTAAATGTTTCACTGAAGTTGATTTGTAGGTGATGCCCAGGGGCCAAAATATTTTAGCAGATGGTTAAGCTACGTCAGCAGCTACATGCAATATACCTTTTCACTCCACTCGCCCATACACGGTGGAGGTGAAGTGAAAACTGACTATTCTAGACAACATCAGATACTGGCAGGTATTTGGGAATGACGATCAAATTGAAGACTTTCTGCAATGTAAAAATGATTTCGAATGTACAAACATAGAATTAGAAAATGAGGATGAAAATGTAAATAAATCTTATTTTGGAAATGATAGTGTAAATAAGATAGATTCAGGAGAATTAGGTGAAGATGAGATAGAATCTGATGTTTTGCATTTAAAGAGTAATGTTTTACCTAGGGGTTTAGTTCCTTTAGAAGACCTTTTTTATTTTAATGATGTAGCTAAAAAACCAAAAATTGAAGCCAGTGGTAAAGAGGTTGAAGATGTTAACATAGAGACAAAAGAGAAACCCAGGATAGTCAAACTTTCTAAATCTTTACCTCCTGAGAAAAAACTCAAATACATCGAACTTTTCAAGGAATATGCAGACATTTTTCCTTGGGGATATGAAGATTTAAAATCTTATGACACAAGCATCATACAACATAGGATCTCGATAAAAGAAGATCAAAAACCTTTCAGGCAGAAACTTAGGAGAATCAATCCCAAGTTACTTCCCCTGATAGAAAAACAAATTAAAAAGATGTATGATGTGAAAATAATAGTTCCCTTATGATTTTCCAAATGGGTTTCAAATCTGGTCCCAACCCGAAAGAAATCTGGGGAAATCAAGCTTTGCATTGATTTTCGAAATCTGAACAAGGTTTCTCTGAAAGACAACTACCCATTGCCAAAAATGGACCACATATTACAAAAGGTAGTTGGATCCAGTCGAATCTCCTTACTGGATGGTTTCTCAGGTTATAACCAAGTTCTCGTTCACCCAGATGACCAAGAGAAAACAACCTTCACAACACCTTGGGGCACCTTCATGTACGTGAAAATGCCTTTTGGGTTGATGAACGCTGGGGCCACTTTCCAAAGAGAGATGGACATCTCTTTCATGGAAGAAATTGGAAAATTTATTGTCATTTATCTAGACGAAGCAACTTTGTATTCCCAATCTGATGACGAGCACTTAAGACATCTCAGACGAGTGTTTGAGAAATGCAGGAAATTTGGGATTTCTCTTAATCCTAAAAAAATCCTTTTCGGATTAGAAGAAGGTAAACTGCTAGGACACATAATCTCTAGGGACATAATTAAGATAGACCCCAGCAGAATCGAAGTCATTCAAAAATTAGAACACCCAAGGAATATCAAAGAATTACAGTCTTTCATTGGAAAAATAAACTTTCTGAGAAGATTCATACCTATCCTGGCCGAGCTTCTCAGGAACATCACAAACATGTTAAAAAAGGAAACAAAAATAAAATGGGACACCGAGTCTAAGTAGTCTTTTGAACAAGTTAAACATGCACTCATGCAGGCTCTAGTCTTGATCAGTCCTGACTTCACTAAAGTTTTTTATCTTTTTTCTTTCGCCTTTGAACATACCATTGCAATAGTATTACTACAGAAAAAAAGCGAAGGGTATGAACAACCCATAGCCTTTTTCAGTAAAGCATTAAGAGATGTTGCTTTGAATTATAAAATAATGGAGAAACAAGTTTTTTCCCTGGTGAAAGCCATAAAGGATTTTAGAGTATATATTCTCCATTCCCACACCATTGCATATGTTCCGAATGTGGTAGTAAAAGAGATTTTAACTCAGGACAATCCAGACGGTTGAAGAGGAATATGGATTGATATCATTCTGGAGTATGATATAGATATTAAGCCTACTAAACTCATTAAAGGTCAAGGTATAGCAAAGTTAATGGTTGAATCTAATTTCCATGCTCTTGATATTAATTTCTTAGCTGTAGTAGATGAACAGGGAGAGAAGGCGACTCTAAGCGTGAAAGAGGTATTTCTGAACTCCCCATGGTATGCAAACCTGATATTTGTTTTGCATAACTTACAAGCTCCCCCTGGTCTGACCAATACTAAAGCTAGGTTTTTGAAATTGCAAGCATTAAATTTTTGCATTTTAGAAGGCAATCTATATTGGAAGGATCCTAGAGGTATTTTGTTAAATTGTCTGTTAAAAGATGAAGCTGACAAAGTATTGCAAGATTTTCATGCAGGAGACTGTGGTGGTCATCTGAGCTAGAAGACCACAGCTAATAAAATCCCCAGACCTAGTTTCTATTGGCCTACTCTATTTGCTAGTGTGCATCAGAAAGTGACTTCATGTCATAAGTGTCAGGTGTTCGAGGGAAAAAAGAAGCTTCTTCCTTTACCCCTTAAACCAATCTCCGTTGAAGCTCCTTTCCAGCAATGGGGATTAGACTTCATCGGAGAAATACATCCTCCCTCTTCTGGCCAGCACAAGTGGATTCTTACTGCTACGGATTATTTCACAAAATGCATCGAAGCTGTACCAAGAAGGAAAGCTATTGATTCTGTCATTATTAAATTTCTTGAAAATAATATCTTGTCTCGTTTTAGATGTCCTAGAAAGATTATAACTGACAATGCAGTTGATTTTCGATCTAAGAATCCCATAGATTTTTGCAACCAGTATCATATTGGTTTGGGACATTCCATAGCTTATTATCCTTAGGGAAATGGGTTGGCAGAATCATCAAATACGACCCTGGTGAACATTATTAAGAAGACTTTGCAAGAAAACAAAAAATCATGGCATAACAAGCTGGTTTTCGCACTATGGGCCAACAGACTGACTACCAAGAGGTCAATTGGTATGTCACCATATCAGTTGGTCTATGGAACTGAAGAAGTTTTTCCCACTTCCTTAGGATTTCCTATAATGAAATTGCTGCAAGATATGCAGGCCGAGCCGAACGATTCCCAAAGGAGGATAAACTAGATGATCCACTTGCAGAAATCCAGAGAAGAAGTATACAACAAAACTCAGGTTGTCCAAGAAAGCATTAAGAAGATCTTTGACAAAAGAACTAAAGAGGATTAATTTGAGCTAGGTGACCTGGTTCTGAGATGGGATGCCCGAAATGAAGATAAGGGGAAGCATGGAAAATTCGATAGTCTATGGAAGGGACCTTACATGATTCAAGCATTCAAAGGAAATAATGCCTTCTTGTTCAACAATAGCGATGGGACAAATCTTCCAGGAGGACCTGTAAATGGCAGAATGTTGAAGCACTATTCACCTCCTCAGTAGAGACCTACAGTCACACTTTCCATTGTACAAACCGTTTTCATTTTGTTTACAATTTTCTGAGTGAATAACCTTGATCAGATGGTTGAATCCCACAGAGAAGGACCTAAGACACTGAACATTGTCTTCCAATTTTCAAAAATAAAACCAATCGGGCAACAAAGGAAACTATGGAGAAACATTTTTCAGAACATCAGGAATCGAGATTCTTGGCACTTCACAAGGAGAGTACCATCCCCAAGTGGAGCCGTTGTTATAACCCTATGATTTATAGGATCAACTGGTGACTGAAATGTTATCTCTTTAGTGTTTTTATTTGTCAAATGATTTTTCATTCTGCAAATAATTTGAGAAAAATAAAAAGAAAAGGAAAAGAAAAGAAAAAGAAAAGAAAATAAAATAAAAAAGAATAAAAGAGGGCATAAAAGGAATTCAATAGAACCCCATGCAATAACAACGATTTGTTCCATACAGTTCAAGCATGGCCAAGTCCTTTTAAATTGATGTTGATAGGAGTAGTGAATAATCTTGGATAAACTGTTTAATCTTAGCCAAGTGATTTAGGTTAACTAGTGAATAAATTTGACCAAACTACCTAATCTTGGTCAGATAACCCTAGGATAGAGTAATTTCTTAGTTCAACAGTTTAATTTTGGCTAATTGTCATAGGTGATTGGGTTAGAGCATAGGGTAGTTTTCTTTATCTCAATAAAACAAGTATGATCATTGATGTTGAACCATGCCTTTGATGTTTGAAGTTTTGATGTCTAACCCCTTGGTGATAAAAACATGGAAAAAGCTTGGGAAAACCCATGATATGCACTTATCCTAAGTTTTCAGAGCACATATGCCTCCGCGCTCACAATTAAGAACAACGCATGTATGAACGAATCAAAGGTTTGAGCCCAAATCTACGGTTGATAAGTCTTTCCAGACCCCCCCCCATGACCATTCTACTTTTAATGGGGGGGGGGGGGGGGTCCGGAATCGGAGATAACCTATGCGAGCATCTGGATGGCTCAGGCTTCAACATTTAGATCTATGGCTTAGATTTTCTTCCGGACCCCCCAGTCCATTCTTCTTTTAATGGTGGGGGGGTGGGTCCGGAATGTTGTTTAAATATCAAGCACATATCTTCGGTTGAGAAGAAAGCACATAAATCAATGGCTCATGGTGTATTTTCGACCCCCTCGACCGATCTATCTTTAACGGAGGGGGGAGGGTCCGGAATGGAATATTCTTTGGTGGGCCCTTTTTCTCTACGTGGCATAAATTCATTGGTTCAGACTTCCACTGCCTATCATTTCTGACATGCTTCGTCACCCCATGACGTCATCATCCACATTTTTCCTAGAGGTCACGTCTCATTACTCTGTCAGTCCCTTTCCCCTTGTCCTCCCTTTATAAGTCCTCTCACCAAGGTCACTCCCCAATCAACTCCCCCCACATTGCCTAGTCGTATTTTTCATTCATTATTACCTGCCATCTCATGCTCCAAACGATCCGTTGGCAATTTATTACTGGCTAACTTATCTGTTAGCCTGCTGACCTGTCCCCCGCGCCCAACGTATATCCGTTCACTCAAAACCATTGTCTCCCTTATTTCTTCCATTGCTTACTATGTTGTCTCACTATAAAATACCTTTCCCATCACACCAGAGCATTTTTCCCCGTTTTCTCTCTGTGTTAGTCAAACATCCCAAGCCACCATCATCCCCACTAACGACTGTTTGATTTGCAGGTATTTTTATAGCGATGGACTCAAAATCAAAGAGGACAAAAGCTGAGGAAAATCATTTCCTCCCTCTGCCTGTCGACCTCGACAGGATCCCCCTGGTAGACAAAGACCATTTAATTGTAGACACCGGATGCAAATTCGACTTCGGGGACTTAAAGTCATGGCTAAAAGAAATTTTCCTCGACTAGAATGATGAAATTGGTCTCTGGGAGTCAAACCTTCCTTTGTATCTTTTCCCCCAGGTTCACCACTTTCCTAAATTCACCCTTAGGTTCCAAGCCCATTACCGACTCGACTAGAGAGTCGTAGTTTCTTCATTTGGAGAAACTATGTTCCTCATTACACCTGAAACCATTGACCAAATGATGCAGATACTCAGATTCGAATACACCTCACCTTACAACCTTGAAATCATCATGGAACTATATCAAAAATTATCATTTCCTCAAAGAGCTCATATTTTCGAGCTTTTTCTCCCATAGGCCCCTCAACTCCCCACTACAAATCCCCCGTATCCTTCATCCCTATTCTCGGTGAAGGGAAACTAGGCCATCTCGTCGCTCTGCGCCCTGCTTGGGTATTTTTCAGATCAATAGGTGGATGAACCCATTTTGGGTTTCCTGTTCATTTTCTCCTCATATGAGAGACCCACTACTCAGTTTGACTACAACACCTTCCTAGCAAACAACACTCGTGAGCAATTCTCAAATTTCACCACTGAAGGCATGTTCCGGTATTCCTCAATATTGGCGTACATGTTCATATTCTTTCAACAGACAAGTTTTCTTTTTCAATGAAGAAGATGGACAAGGATGGGAGGCCATAGGTGGTGACAACATGGACGTCACTGCTCAGACACAACTCCATAGAATTCATCTTTAAACAATTTATTGAGCAGTTCTACCATCCCATGGTGAGCATGCTCAGTCGTAGACCTGAGCTGAGAATAAATGAGGAAATTCAAAGGATCCTACACCTCTCGGATCTTGCAAAAATGGGAGACTAGTACCTGTACTAGGACCACACAGAGATCAGAGTGTATGGGTGTGAATTGGCCCCATACAAGTTACCCAAATATATGCCTGTGAGGATTTTTGCCCTGGAGTACATAAGGGATATGATCAATTCAGACGACATAAATTTTGTTTCTCTGAAAAAGAAGCAACAACTTAGGATCAAAGGGAAAATAGGATCATTCATTTTCAATAGTCGAGGCACCGGGGAGGAAGCAGACATACTGCTAAAAGAAATGAAGTTTTGTGTGAGTTTCGCATGGCACTATGATCCGTGCGGGATAATTTCTGAGATGAGGGTCAAAAATAAGAATATCTCGTATGTTCACACATCCGGGCCTAAGGTAGAGAAGTTCGCCAACCAGACAGAATGGGAGCCAAACACTCTGGTTGAGATAGAATAGCAAGACCCGTCGGTCATTGTTTCATAGACGACTACACCACAAGTTCCCAAGGAGAAAAGGACCAGGAAGGACACTTCACCTTCCATCACTGAAGTATCGTCTTAAGAGTTCCAATTACACACAAAGAGGCCAAAGACCAGTCAGGCACCTGACACGGCTGGTGAAAATGGAATTCAATCCACTACAGCTCTAGAGGTTGATCGGTCGCTCATTAGTACAAGAAACAAACAAATTGTGACTACAGTGTTTCCCAAGAAGCCTACAGATACTCCACCAGTCAACGAGTCGAGCAAAACAAGACCAAAATTGACTATTTTTTAGAAATATGATCTGATTAAAAAGAGAAATCAAACGCTGACCAGCAGCACGTATGCTCAATTCTGGAAGCAAACATCAACTGCAAAACACAGATTGTTGTCTACATTCGACACTGAGAAGGGTAGAATGCATATGGTGTTTCTGCAAGCACAGGTGCCAGACCCGAAAGTAATCACCGATTACAAAAGGGCAACTTTCGAATTTCAGATTAAAGATGTGTATCTAGCTGATCAAATAGATATGCATAGGAAAACTAGAGAAATGGTTTTTTCCAAATTGGAAAATGATTCTACTACTGCCTCCAAGTTACAGGTATCTCTGAACAACGTCTAGATGCAGTTGAAGTTAGAAAAAATATCATCCTTTGACAAGGATAACAGGATAAAGACGTTGGAAGAATTGGTCCTCAATATTGGTTACGACCCCTCGAATGTGAAAGAAGTGAAGGAGATGCTCAAAAATAAAAATGATGATATAGCATCTTTGAGGAAACAGTTAAAACTGCCACCAACATAAGACTCATAGGTAAAGGAAATATCGTAGACTGAAGGAGAAAAGGATGAGATGCTCAAACTGATCATGGAGAAGAATGCACAGTTGAAGGAAATGGAAGCGGAATTGGAAAAACTAGTGAAAGAAAAGGAGCATTCAAATCCCATGGAGGTCATTCCACTGAGCGCAGTTCCACTCACAGGAGTGAGCACAACGTCTGTAGCATAAATCCCCTCGGAAACTCCACTGACAGTTATGGAGAAGACAATCGAGCTGGCTAAATCCATTGAACACATGAATTTGCAAGAGACAGAGATTAGCAGGCTTAAAAGGGAGATTGAGAACCTTCAGGAACTCAAATCTTCCTTCCAAATCAGCTACACCAAGGAGAAACAAACTTCAGACAAGATTAAACATGAATTGCAATAGCTTCAAAAGAAAATAGTGGCGAGCAAAACACTTGTTGAAGTCAAAGAAAGTGTCTGGATGGATATCACCAAGTCCATAAATGAAATATGGATGATGATACAAATCATGTTCGAGAAAAATGAGCTGGTACAAAGAAGTTAGCAGGCTATCGAGAAGATAAGAGCAGAACTAGGAGAGATGCCCACAAAAGCTGTTGAGATCATCAAATTTCTGAATTCCAAAACCAGAGAGGAGCTAGAGGATCTGAAGATTGAAGATAGGACAGAGACCATCCTTGAGGTCAAAATGGTCCTGACCAAGAGAGGACTGATACTGCAGTTGGAGGAAAAGGTCCAGACCATGGACGCAGGAGTACAAAGATTTTTCAGCAATATCGAAGATCTGCAAAAGAAAGGCCTTCCTAGTTTGAGAATTATAAATGACAAGCTAATTACCCTTGCCGATTACAAAAAGAAACTAGCCACTGTGGCTAAGGACAACTCAAAATTCTCAAGAATACAAGGCAGTATCACAGGGAAGGCATTCTTATATGCTTTACAGTTGGACATCAACATATATCATGAGATCTGGTACATCTTCATCACCAAGCCAACTTTTTCCAAGTACATGGAGATGGATGAAGTATATCGATGATTGGTCAAAGTCAGCATTCCCAGTCACCTTCGATGGGAAGAGATTTGCAATCTGATCGAGTAGTCGATGAGGTGTCCAAGCCTAGTCAACTATCCATTTAGATGAGGTCATGCAGAAGCCTCACCAATGGTTCACCCAGAAATCAACATGAAGTTTCGACACATCATCAAACAGTTTCCTAGATTTTTGTATCTCGTTAAGTTAGTTAGATAAATTTAGATTTTCCATGTCCTGATCTTTAATGACAGGATCGTTTGTATCTTTGATTATAAATACTTCAAACTTTGAATTATTGAGGGTTGATCTTTATGCCCTGCAAGCTACAAGACTGTAATATTTTTATCAAGAGATCTTCCATTAATACAAAGAGACGTTTCATAGGATTCTCACGTGTTGTTCTTTGGTGATGTTTTCTTTCTATGTTGAATGTTCCTCTTGCTCAGTTATCATAATGTTTTCTAATCTAATATTTTAAAAGTAATGTATGTTGAAGGATTTATCCTTGTATACCCTGTTTCAGACTTTGAAAGATTTTAATGTTTATTTTCTGATATTACAGTGAAGAAATTCTTAAATGCTTCTTTACTTTAATTGATATTCTCGTATTTTATGCTATTCATCACTTTACTGCAAAAGAATCCAACGAATGCATTATCTTTCCCTATGAAAAGAATATTTTGTTTATGGTTTAGATTCCTATCTTTATAATACAGACCCCATAGCCCAATGGATGCGTAAAGCCCTTTTGATCCAACACAACAGAACAACAAACCTTTTCACTCTTATTTATTTTATATACCTAGCCTAATATCTTAAAGTTGAAATATAGCTAAATTATATAGAGAGATCCCTCTCTGAAACTGGTAGGGCTAGATTCCAATTTCGAAGTGGTTGGATAAAGTTACCTCTTGTAGATTTCTTCTTTCCTGACAACCTTCGAGAATTTACAGAGTGTTAACACCTCCTTAGGCTACTGGAATACTGGATGTCCATAGCAGACCTCTACATTTCTCCTCAAGTTCTTCATCCTACTCACCCTTACTACAAATTATTGACTGAAATTGGATCAAGACCTCACCTGTTCTCACATATCAGCCCAGTTTTATGAGTTAAAGTGATATTATCCTGAGTCTGCGTCCATTACACCACCTTAAATTTATTCATTGTGACATAAAACTGATGGGTACTGGGCTTATCTCTACCACAATCTAGAGGTGACTTCTAGTGATAACACCATGGACAGTTGTTTGGTATATTTTCACATGGATCTGCAGTGTAATTCAAATTGGCAGCCATGTATGAAAAATCCGTACATATTGTAATGAGCAACTAGTTCTTCCAGTTGGGTCCCCATTACTCCACTTCTAGGTTTTTATAATGTATTTCAGCCATCACAAATACTCCTCTGACCTCACACATTAGGGGGAATATTTTATAGAAATATTTTCCTCACCTCGAGAAATATTTCACAGAAGGCCTTTTTCCATTTCCCTATGCAGACTTGAAGTCCCTTTTTGCAAATACCAGAGCTAAAAATATAATTTTTACACATATACGCACCTTGCCTACTATAAAACATGTGTAAACCCAGGTTTCACCACTACATCCCGCGTACATTGGGAAATGTGCCCAAAATTGAAAAATGGTGTCAAGTTTCCATGTCACGACATGAGATCAATAATCCTTGGCCTTCCATATACTAGAAATGTTCTGACTCAGCCCTTCAGTTCCACTTGAAGGCTATAAATGGGCCAAATCTGAGCTATGGAAAAGAGGTTAAAGAATTCAACTTTGAGAGAAAAGTTACTCTGGAGAAATTATTCACTTCACATTGAGTCTGCATCCCTTTTTACTTTAAGACTGAGCACATTGTTAAACCCCCAAGCTCTTCCCTTACTAATTGAGAACTTCATTGTCTCTCTTATATGAGCTTGCCTTTGGTGGAGGATTGAAGTGGTGGAGGCCTAGCTAGAAGGAACTTAGTTTATCGGTTCTGAACCATGCTGACATGAAAGTCTATAACTTATTCACTTATATTGATTATATCTTAATAAAAATACTCTTTTCTTGTCCAATTAACGTATTGGAAATATTTGAATTATTATTCCATGGGCGTATTCTTTATGAATGTTGATGGATTATGTTATTTAATGTGCTAACAAATCATATATTATCACCATATGCTTGTGTTTCTTGGTTGTTGAGGACTAGTTGCAGGTATATTGCTTTGGTTCAAGTGCTCAATGGAGGACTTCATTGAATGTCAGGACGAGGTAGGCCTTATTTCTTGTCTTGCTAGCATATTTTTCTATATAGCATACTTGAGATTAGGGTTGATTTTTGCAGTCATTCTCGTCTATTGTGGTTTACCCCTAGCCATAGAGATATTTTCCTCGTAACACCAGCTCGTGGTCACACACACCAACACTCAAACATATGTCCAGGAGCGCGGATTCATGGAGGGGGCTAGCCGATGGGTCTGGGCAGTTATCCCATCACATGGCCACATGACCCATGTGGCCAAGAACTCTGGAGATAAGTCTCTAATTTCTCTAAATGTGCACCAAATATACCCACGTGCCCAAAATGGTAAGAGAGATAGGTTTTGGAACGTGTTCTAGGTTTTGCAGATGGTGGGTGCATTTTGGAGAGCAGAGACAACAAGTATCGGGGAAAAAAATCTAGGGAGGGTATTTTCTTCAATTGTTTTCCAAACCAGGTGTAGAAAGAGCACATACGAGTGTTTTTGGACATTCTGGAGCCATTCGAGACATCTATTTTTCATTCTAAGCATTGTAAAGTATATTTTTAACACGTTTGAGAATATAATGAAAATGATCCATTAGAAGCTGGACCAGGAGATGTATCCTAAGAGAGGGGTGAACTCCTTTATCATTTTCCTATGTTATGTGCTTACTTTTGATGGTTGTATATGATTGTTTGTGCTGTTCATTTTAAGTAAAAACTCAATAATTTCATGTTCTTGCAACTTGATCCAATTTCCCAAGACACATACATTTTCCACTTGCAACTTTATATACACAAAACTTTTCATTTTCAGATCACGGAAGGACCCAACAAAGGATCCTTTAGAATATTATCATCACTGAAAATCCAGATACACTATTGTTACAAGAGACAAAATGTGCAGAAGTGGCAGCTAAGGTCATTTTCCTCAAGTGTTGGTAGTAAAGCAATTACATTTTCAATGATTCTAGGGGGTTGCAGGGGGTACTTCTATCCTATGGAACCCAACCATAGTTATATTACAGGATTTTTACTCCACAAAATGGATGATTTCAACCTCTTATCGGGCCATTGGCTTAGACAGGGCAAGAGTAATAACCAACCTCTATGGGTCACAAGCCCCTCTGGAAAAAGAGAAGTTTATAAAAATCCTAGCTCATTTGGGTGATCTAGTGAGCTATAGGCGATGGATTCTAGGTGGGGATTTTAACATTATCACATACTTGGAGTAGAAGTATGGTAGCATCCAACGCCTTGATAATGATAGTAATTTTTTCAAAGACACAATTGAATCTCTTCATTGGATTGATCTTGAATTTAGGGAGGGAATTCACACTTGGTCAAATAGGAGATCAGGATCACATCAAATAGCTTGTAAGCTAGACAGATTCCTTGTCTCAGAGAAAATAATGTTAGATGGACTTCTTATGGAAGCCAAAATTCTATCGGTTTCAAGATTGGACCATTTTCCCATTCAAATTTGGATAGACAATGTTGGTTTTCGCCGCAACAAGCCATTCGGATTTGAAAAGTTTTGTCTTTCTCATCCTGAATTCCAAGAGAAAACTTATTTTGGAAGAAAGAATGTTGAGGTCCCTTGAGGTACCTTGATTTATATGTTTCAAAAAAATTAAAAAAACTTTAAACAACATCTCAAAGAATGGAATAAAAATGTCTTCGAAAACAGCTTTTAGGCACAACATGACCTCGAGCAACGAATGAAGGAGGTTCAACACAAACTCATGATGTAAGGCAGCTATGGTAAACTTAAGGATGAAGAACGTCGGTTGAAGAAACAAATGGATGAAAGGATTGCATAGGAAGAAATACTATGGCGTCACCAATATCGAGTGCAATGGATCAAGGAAGGGGAGAAAAATACCAAAATTTTCCATTGTTCAATGATACATAAGCGTCATACCAATCAAATCAGTTGGCTGGAGAATGATCAAGGATAATCTATATTGGATCATTAAAGCATGGAATAGGAACTTGTTAATTACTTAAAACACCTCCTCATAGAGACATGTCTAGAATGATCCACTACCATAACTAAAATTAATCAGCACATCCCTCCCATCATCACACAGGAACAAAATTCCACCCTCCTCTAGTCGATTACCATTGAGGAAGTAGATGTAGCAACAATGGAAATGATAGTAGGGAAGTATTTGGGTCCAAATGGATTTACAACAAATTTCTTTCACTATTGTTGGCCCATGGTTGGTGAGGATGTTTGGCATTTAATTGAGGACTCACATTGCTCCTGTGAGGTACTTTCGATGCTTAATGGAACATTCCTCACCTTAATCCCCATGGAGGAGAGAGTCTCTCATCCCAATAAATTCAGAACCATTTCTCTATGTAATGTCATCTACAAGATCATCACCAAGGTAATTGCTCTCAGACTCAAGCCCCTTCTTCCGTTTATTATTTCCAAGGAGCAATCATGATATTATAAGGAAGACAGATCTTAGATAGTGCAATTCTCGCTCATGAGGTAATACACTCTTTAAAATATTTTGTTACCCTGGGAATTTTGATAAAACTAGATCTTGTTGAGACCATTTTGTGCTTCCATTCTTTCCTTCCACATTCTATTTTCCCTACTTCTTTACTCCTTTTATTTTCCCTCTTCTACGCCTCCCCTTATTCCCTATTTATTTTATCCATTATTTTCTCCCTTTTTGGTTACTATACTTAGTCATGTTTCATTTTTGTGGGTTTGCGGGTTCACAGGTTTTCATTTCCACCCACTTACTTATTTCATAGTTTTGTTTTAACACTTATTCATATTTCAGTTTCATGGGTTTGCGAGTTCGAACTTTCACTATCCATTTTCCGTGACCTTCAATTTGAACCCCAAGTTCCATGATCTACATTTTGACCATCAACCTTGTCACGGGTGTCAGGCTCCAAAGTATTTCATTCTTATTACATATGATTCCATTCGACCGTTCCTCTACACTTAGTATATTTTTTATCATCTATACAACCACGGGTTTGTGGGTTCCAAGTTGGCGGGTTCACGAAAATCCTTCATACGAATTCTCTCTTGCCCATCCTCGCCCTTTTGTTGCTTTTCCCGATACACATTAAGTATTGTTTATTTCTAACAATTGTTGTCCAGGCCCCAAAAATATCGTCAATAATGACGAAAGGCTCGAAGAATTACTTATTAAATCTCATTAAATCTTCATTTTCCAAGGATTAAAATATCATTTTCTTTTCGAAAAGAGTTATTTGAGATTATTATTCAGCTGAAGAAATAGTTTCGTCAACCTATGGAAGCATTAGCTAGGAAGCAATTTTGTAGTGACACTCTGAATATATTTGGTCGTGAAGACCTAAACTTCTAGTGGTCAAGAGAATATTTGTATTATTCCTCTCCTCTTGCATATAAAGATGTAATTTGGGAATCTGGAATCGCTCGTGTTGGGTGTGTTCCTGAGGTTTTCTATTGTAATTAAATCATTTCATGGTGTATGGACAAGTATGTACCAAGTCAAATAATTATACAACTCTAGGATTATTCTCTGATTTCTCTTTCACCTCAAGTTTTTTGCAAGATGTTGAAGCTACCTGAGATGACTCTTACTTTCAAAGGTGAAGATTGCAGAGAATTATTGAAGAAATATAATCATGGGCTTGACCTCCTACTAGAATATTTGGAGAATCATGAATCTGTCCCAACAGACATAACCATAATCCAAGTTGATTCTTTAAAAAATACCTATCGAGAAATTGCATGGCTATTTACCAGGTTGACAGGTCAGGAAAGCACTACTTCTATCTCTTGTATGATTTTATATATTTTGTATTTTACAGTACAAGAACGGGCCATTTTGTTTTTTGGGAAAACTCATTTATATCGAAATATCATCCCAGTTAACATACTATAAAAAAGGGCAGAAAATTCTTTATGGCCTCTTATTTGATATTTGTTATTGTGCATTGTTGTCAATTCCCAAACTTAACCATCAGTAAGAGGGTGAATTGTGAAACAGATCCAATTACCTTTTTGTATCAGGCATTATGGAGGCATAAGACCCCTCTGTTTTTATATGAATTTTATAATAATTTTGTTTCAGTCTTCAAAAATATTTTGTTGGGAGAAAAAACTCCAAGGATATCTGATCAAGCTAATAGATTTTTAGATAAAAAGGGGACAATAGAATAAATGGAGAATCACAATATCATAAGGATATTCTGCTCAAAGGAGAATCCTTCTTTTCTCATGTATCAGGTATATGATAAACTATTTATTACAGAGGTAGAAAGGAAATATAACTTCTGGTTACATTTTTTCCATGAAAAAAGGAAAAAAAATGTTTATTCTCCTGCCATGGAAGATTTGAGAGTTCATGTTCATAAATATAAATAAAATAGATGAATTTGCAAAGCATTTTAACAATGTGAGTTTAAAGTATGTTAAAAGGATCAAATGTTTTGATCCAAACAAAATATTTTTTGGACATATCCTTTCAGTGGGGTTCAATAACTCGTCCATTCAAAGTATCTTGAACGAGGAAGAAGAGGGTAACAACCAAAGCACTCATGTACATAATGTTGACGATTTAGAAACATTACTTAGTAGTAATGATATTTACAAGAAAAGGGGAAAAGGTCCCAATGAAAGAAGTGTTCAATCTCCAGTTGTTACTCCTAAGAATACTGCATCTAAGAGAAGTGCTTCAGTGGTCTACCCAATTAAAAATAATGTCAACAATAGTTCCAGTGGAGGGGGAGAGAAGAATCCTCTCCCTAGAAAAATTGATAGTTCGCATAAGTTGCCCGTGATAAAGAAAAGAAAAAACTTAGTGCATGAGGAAGAAGATAAAATTATAGAAAATGAAATCCAAAGTTTTTCCTTGGAAGATATGGAACTATAAGCAGACATTGAAAAAATATTTCCTACAATAGAAGAATAAGATCATATGGCTCAACAAGATTCTTTATTGGAAGTCATTGGAAATGAGACCTTTAGTGAAGAAGAATCCTTCACTTTTTAAATTGTTGTTTTTGACAAAGACTCTAAAAAGTTGTTAGTAGAAATAAGTGACCAGAAGAATAAAAAGGGAAAGGCCTGCTCAGAGGTTGACCTAAACTATATGCGATCGTCCAAAATTTCCAAAATCCATAGGGAAACCGAGGATGTGCTCGACAACTCTATTGATGGTTTAGAAGCTGAGAATGACAAATTAAAAGAGAAGATCAAAGAATTGGAGACTATCTTGATGCCTCTTCCAATATTTGCCAGTCCTTTGACAATGGTTAAACCAACTATACCAAGTATTAAGTTAAAGGGATCTTCATTTTTTCTCACAACGGTCTGAAGTTATGTTAAGACAAATATTGAAAAGAGAATTCCATTGATAATAGAAGCATGGGAGGTATCAAAAAATATTGTTTATTTTGATTCAAGGGAACATGCATTTTATGAATATGTCCAAGATTATTTAAAGAATGAAGAAGGATTCTACATAGATGTTGTTTTACCATTTGGGATAAAATCCTCAAACATGATAAAATTGAAAAGGAGAGAAGAGTATTTGCCTTCTCCAAGTTGAATTAAACAGTTGACTGCATGTTGGAAAGAAAAGATCAAGAATTTGAATAACATTGTCCAAGCATGCAACAAATCCATAGTAAAAATAGAACAATTATTCAGAAGGCTCACAAAGATAGATTTGGCAGGAAGCACTGATGACGTGCAATATCCTAAGCTAATTCTCCATTCAATTTTTATGACAAGGAAACAATTTGATGAAAAAGTGGATATATTACAAGGATTACCGACTGAGAAATTTAATGGCATAATTGAATATGGAGAAGAAGAGATATATAATTGGTTGGTTGATTATTCTATGAAAAATCAAGATATTGAGCCGGAAATCCATGGAATTTCTCATGACCTAAGATATTTAGAAGGTGAATTATTTAATATCAAAGTTAGGCATCAAATAAATGTTGCACCAATGAAAAGTTACATTGAAGATTAGTTTAAGAATGAAATTGATAAATTAACTAAATAAGGCCAAGAAACAACGATTGAGACACTTCCTATAACCATCAATGAGGAGAATAAAAGGATGTCAACAAGAAAGTAAAAGGAGAGAGAGACCATCATAGTAAGTTTATGTTGATCATATCTTGCTTTCTTTATCAGGTTTTCATCTAGTTACTCTACTTCTTTGACTAGAAAGGTTTAACCAAAATCTGATAACTTCTTGATGTCTTCTTTCCAGGTCTTTCTACTCTATCATCTCCCACCATATTCTCTCCACGACTCACTTCTTGTTTATATTTACTTGTATGGTTCGCAGGAGCCCCAATCCCAGTCCTTGGGACAAATTCATTTTAATTTCAAATCTGTGTAACAAACTTTAATATTTTTTCCGAAATCCCAAGAGAACTAATTCAGGATCAGTTTTGATGGTATTTTGTAACTCTCAGTTTTGAGTATAAAATATTTGATATTGCTCTATCATTTTCTTCATTTGAGCTCCACATGTGTCTACTCTATTAAAGTTCTCTTATGTGTACGGACCACTTTCTTTTATTTTTATATGTGATCAGAAATATTTAGTTTAACTATGATGAATGTGAGGAAAGTTTTCTTATTTTTTCAAATATGTTATGTGTGAGGTTCCTGGTCATCTCTCAGGAATTCTCTATCAAAATAAAACATTTTATTTTCTACAACTTTTATATTTTCTTTGAATGCCACGATGGACTTTCTCAAAGTTCTATATCATTTTGGAAATCTAGAATTCAAAGAGTATCATAAAACAAAGAGGAGTACCACCTCTATAAAATGCAGGAGGATTTGTATCCTCATGAGGTTGTCATTTAGGTCCTAACGGATTCAACGTCAACATTTTTGGCAACCATACTGGGGATCCAACTAAAAATTTGAAATACGGTTTAGCATTCTCTTGAAAAATACATGACTTTTCCCCAGGATGATCAACCCCACTTAGAAATTGGATTGAATAATCAACAAATAATTTTGCATCAGCTATATAATTTGGTAATAACAACAGCCGAGACCAGGGAAGAATTGGAAAGATCTTGGCAGACATTGGTCCAAGAAGAAGAAAGAGAAATCTATTGAGGAAAATATATGAAGTGATCTTACTCAAGAATTTTCAGATTCTACTTGGCTAAAGAAAAATAGACGGGAATATCACCCTATGTTTATAGCCATCAAAATTAATATCCCAAATCACAAGTATTGATTACAAGTTCTTAGGCTAGTCTTTTTATAAACAAAAACTTGTTGAAAAATTCATTATTTATGTGATTTTATGAATATAACAGTTGTTAAAATAAATGTAGAGACAGAAGTAAAGATACCAAGTCGATAATCAAGATAGATGAGACATAAATCAATCCTTTATTTCATTCCAATTCATCAAATATTCATTCTCTTTACAACATTTCGTGAAGAATTTTTGGACCAAAGTCAAACTTAGGCATCCCCGATGAAACATACAAAAGGACCTCTGACAGAAAATAAAAAAATGAACTCTAAAAGTTGGATCAACTTGCCACAGATTTTTTCCCACTCGACTCTGCACAATAGCCTTTGTTAGTCATGAAAACTAATTCACAAACAGAAAAGTCTACACAGACTATCAAAGATAGATCAACACCTATGAAAAGAAAGTGTCTGAATGATGTAATTCAACCCTGAATCTTGTTGTCTACAATAATACCCTGCTATCATAAAAAAAAATTAGACCTTGAATAAATTAAGGAATGAATGAAAACTGAACTATCTCAACACAAACTCAAAGACAAAACCTTAGTATGATTCTCCTTCTCCTCTTCTTGTTCCTCCCTTTCCCTTTGTCTTTAAGAAAATTAGAATTGGTTGAAGTAGTTGAACTACTTCATTAGTTAATTTAACTAAAACTCAACCAACTTTTAGTCAGGGGGAAAAGTAATAATTCATAATAAGGGTTTTAAAATAAATAATAACTAGTAGGTGAGACCCCTTGTGACTCCCTTTAGATTTTAACAATCATAACACAACTAGTTAATTTAACAAACATCCCTCCTTGTGACTCCCATCATCACATTCATATTTGATAATTTATCTCAAGGATATTTGAAATCATAATCAAAATATATTACTCATATATCCAAAAATCACATGCTATCCAAAATTTCTGAAGTCAACTGTTCTCAACAATAAATAAATAAATAAATAAATAAAACTTAAAATCCATATTTTCTGGTCTGTGAGGCAATCTTTCCCTTGTTGTCGCTATCACCTTTTAATCTCTCTAAATTTTCCTTAGGCTATGTGGAGCTTTTAGGCCTAATCTCACTGATCACATGAGAGAAATCGTCCCTCAAATGCATGCGGGAGAACACAGATTTATCAAAATCATTTGAAGGTGAGGAAGGGGCAGTAGTGGCTTTCCCTTTGTCGGGGGCATGGTGGGCCTCAATTTTCAACCTTTTGCTTGAAAATCTCATTCCTGTATGCATAATTGATTAGAAAATAGTTTCTTTATCAACCATACATGACAACTCTTTTTTAAAATATGAAATAAATTTTGGCTCAACAACATATCAGACTCATGCAATCCAATCCATACAAATTGTTTAACCGTTGTCAATGAGCAGGAGGTGAACAAAGGATCTGCAATATGTGAGGGGTTTGTATTGAGTGAAAAAATGTTAAAATGAGGGGGAAAAAACATGGTTACTTCTCACAGAAAACAACAATCAATTGAAATGTAAACCAAAGAACACATCATTGTAATCCATCATTATGATATTAATTGTCATAATACCAATCTCCTCTTAACTGTAGTTAAATTTTAGGAACAGGGAGTGAGTAATGAATATGGGAATGCAAGGGGATTGTAATTAGCAAAAAGTGAAATAATGGTAGGGAAGGAGAGTAGATACTATTCATAAAATTAATTAAGTAATCCATAAAACCATTCTATATTAAATGAAAAAGATCCAACACTAACCAAATAATCACTGTGATCAATTAAACAACTACTGTGTATAATTTAATCAATTATGTGTATTAACTTGCTCATTGTTCGCAATTAAATCTTTAACACAGTGTCATCAAAACAAGACAATATGCATGTCAAAACAACCTGTATAAGAGTTTTTTTTCTTCTCATTTGTCCCATTTAATATTTAAAACAATTTCCAAATGAACACACGGTCATTTTTTTCCACTCTGTTCAACATCAAAACATCAACCACTGTCGATGAATTATTTCCTCAATCAAACACAGACACAAGGTTTTTTTGTTTTGTTTTNNNTTTTTTTTTTTTTTTTTTGGTGCCATATTCCATTCCTCAATTCTATTTAACAATTAAAATTCAATGAGACCATACTATTATAGAAACTATGCCCATATCGGATGTGATGCATGATATCCATCAAACATACACAGTGGAAAACCAAAACACAATCATCAATATTTCAAATCGCAATAATCATGATTTCCCATTTAAACACACAGTAACAACAATCATTGTTTCAACTTATACGATGTTGTAGGATAAACAGACCATTCAACAAAATGCAAGATCATTTTTGTGACTATACATGTCTAATTACTCTGAATCAAAACATCAAACGATGCTGAGCTATCAATCTAATACAAGGAGACAACAACTGTATGCCCAATTCCATTTCTCAAACCAACCAATTTAAACCATGTTGAACTATTGAATCAATTGCCACAATAAAAGAATACAATGATTATACACTAATCATAAAAACCACTATGGAAGCTATTAGCACTCTGTAAATTTTGTTCGACTGATAGACAAACGATAGAGGTAACTATTTCAACCAGCTTTAGAGCTGGGCACTAGCCCACTCAACTCAGAGAGGGCTCTCTCGTGTCACTTGATATTTCTTTGGTGATCAATGGCTATATTTGGTTTTGTTTTTGGGGGGTGGGTTTATAAATTTGTTGGCCAAGAAGAGGAGGAAAACTTAGGGCTATGGAGTAAAAATTCTAAAATTGAATGAAAACAATGACTGGTCAGTAGAACTCTCCAGAGGATAAAGGCTAAATGAGGCAATGAATATGAGTTGTAAATTGAAATTTGTAGAGTGTAAGAGGAAAAGTGGAAAACAAGTAACTGCATTAGAGCATTACTGAAATGAATTCTGAATTAGTTAGGAAGAAAATTACACAGTTAAATTGCTTCAGCTGAGAGAATCACAAGATGAATTCTGGGCCTTTGACTATCCAATTTAAATAGAAGAAAGTGCAAATGAAATTAAAGAACACAAGAAATACATACAATGAGAAAATACAAAACTCATATCACCACCATTAGAATATTTTCAAAGAGACTTCAAAAGCTTCTGCAAATGTATTCAATTCAACTCTAGGAAATTACAATAGAGTTCAGAACAACCATAATTGTGCCCTTGCACTTCTACCAACATTAATTCATTCGAAACTTCTAGTATTTATACAATTTGAGTTTCTTTAAACTAGAAACTGATTATAATAGTTGAAATGAAATGTTTTAGCTTCTAAAACTGACTATAATAATTTCAACTGACAGCCTCAGTATGTGAACTAATTTACAATGATTAATAAAAAAACGGTTTGTTGTTGGAGTTACTTCACACACACCTAGGATTTATTTTTCCTAAGGTTTTTCCTTGTTTATTAGTCATTATCCAGTCTCCTATATTTTAGGGGAGAATATTCCACTCGAGAATATTCTCTTTCAGTTGACACTTCAGTTTGACTAGTTGTGTTGAGTTTAGATGCTGCATTGGTTTTGTCACCATGCAATATTGAGATCATCACCATGATAATGCACACTTGCCTTGGGATCATCACCAGACTAACGCATTACACTTGATTCCTTCAGTTAACTCCTCACTACTCTCTGTTTAGTAGGGATGATTTTAAGGATGGAAATTTGTTTTAAAATGTAGAAACCTTGGCGAATCTTACTAATCCTTCATATGCCAACTATAAATGTTTGGCGATATTTTTGTAAAAATATTCAAATTTATAAGGATTTTATATAGTTTTTATAAAATTTTGGCGATTTTTAAGGTAAAATAATTTTATCCTATAGAATTTGGGCAAATCATTTTTAAAATAACGAATCTCGTTTTTGGTAAAAACATGGAAAATTAGCCCATGAGAGAAATTTAGCCCCTAAAATCATCCATGTTGTTTAGTCAGTTAACTGAAGGCTAGTTGACTAGTTAACTCACCTAAGTGGCAGTTCACTCTTGTAACTACCTGAGAAACTAGACTAGGTGGTAGTTCACTACCGTAACTATGGGTGTGTGTCCAAATCACTCTAGACCACCACTATGTCTCATTAGTTACTCATGTATCCTATATCTATTGTAAGTTATTCACTCTTTGAGTGTGGAATACAGTTAATGAGAATTCTTTCATTCTTTCTCTCCTATTTCTTATTTCTCAAATTCTCTCCGCAAATGTGTGTATTATTGTTTAGCTAGATCTATTATGTGTAGGTTCAACACATTTACATGGTATTAGAGCCGACGTACTGCTAAGCAAAAGCTACACCAAAAAATTTTGCAGGTACAAAAGATTGAAGACAATAAAAAGATGGATTATTCGCCAGAAATACTTCTCACACCTCATAACTATTTGGAATGGAAGCCAAAGATTTTGCTTCTTCTCAGATGCAGAGGATTGTACCAAATAACTATGGCAATGGAAGTAGAGCCTGATTCTGCCGATGAGAAAAACGATTTTCTCAATAGACAAGATATGGCCATAGGATGTATCCTCTATTTTATTTCTCCCAAAATTCTCCATCAAGTATAGGATGACTCACAAGAATCAACTCCAAATGAATTATGGAGCAGATTGGAGGTTTTATTTGGGAATAAGGAAGAATGCATGCAAAATGTTGACAAGATAGAGAATGTAGAAAATCCACTAGAAGATAAATCATCTCAGTTTGAAGAACCTTCTACACAAGTATCTACAAAAATTTGTATTCCATTAATTGAAGATGATGTATACTCCATTTCATATTTCTTTTTTCTGAATTTCATGTGGAGGATATATGGCATGCATCTTAAGAGTCACATGCAGACACTTTTATATGCACAATGCATGCATCTAAAGAGACAGAAAGGGAGCCGTGCACATCAGTCTCAATTCTGATATTTTTTTAGAATAATTTGCAGAAAAAAATTAGATATTTGAATTCCTCTTGGGAAAATATCCAATTTCAAAAAATAAATTGTCTGAAACAGAGTCGGGGAAGTGAAGTTATGTTCATTTTAAAATCAACAAAATTTTAGCGTTTTTTCGGAAACGACAACACGATTTTCAAAATTTCATCCAAACTTTATTTGGATGTTTTTCATTACAAGAAGATAAAGTGGATATGTGTGGACATATTAATGGTGCATATACTTCATCACATCCATGCAAACATCTAGATATTCAACAAAATCTCCAACAAGCACAAACTTGGACAGTTGTGAGGTCTTCTTGGAGTGATGGACAAGGTTGCTTAGCAACTGCTTTTTGTTCCTTCTCATTTTTCTTTTTACATACATTGTACTTTGAGGGGGGGGGGGGTTCCCATGATTTTTTCCCTCTTTCCTCATTTATTTCAATGTATATTTTGTATTTGGGTACCTAATATGGCCTTGTAGCCAGGACCCATTATTTATTTTCACCATAGTGATGTTCAGGGGGGGTGTTGGAGTTACTTCACACACACCTAGGATTTATTTTTCCTAAGTTTTTCCCTTGTTTGTTAGTCATTATCCAGTCTCCTATATTTTAGGGGAGAATATTCCACTCGAGAATATTCTCTTTCAGTTGACACTTCAGTTTGACTAGTTGAGTTGAGTTTAGATGCTACATTGGTTTTGTCACCATGCAACATTGAGATCATCACCATGCTAATGCACACTTGCCTTGGGATCATCACCATACTAGCGCATTACACTTGATTCCCTGATTTAAGTCCTCACTACTCTCTGTTTAGTCAGTTAACTGAAGGCTAGTTGACTAGTTAACTCACCTAGGTGGTAGTTCACTCGCGTAACTTCCTGAGAGACTAGACTAGGTGGCATTTCACTCCCGTAACTATGGGTGTGTGTCCAGATCACTCTAGACCACCACTATGTCTCGTTAGTTACTCATGTATCCTATATATATTGTAAATTTTTCACTCTTTGAGTGTGGAATACAGTTAATGAAATTTTTTTCATTCTTTCTCTCCTTCTTCTATCTCAAATTCTCTTTACAAATGTGTGTATTATTATTTATCTAGATCTATTTTGTGCAGATTCAACACATTTACATTCGTAAGCTAATGAATAATTTTTCTGACTTCTCAACTTCTGCCTTCACCACTCATATCGCTTTGGTCTTCTATCAGACTCACCAATTTGGTGACACTTGAAGGCTATTTACTGGTTCCTGAAAAAATGCATTTTGTCCTGCCTAGTTGAACTATCTCTTTCCATTGCAAGTCAAAAGGGATCTCGTAAACCATCATTTATTTTATCATAATATCTAGGTCAATGAAAGAGGCATAATTCATGGCTAGTAGTATGATCTTCACGGTCTTGAACTGATTCAGGATCTCAAAATTTGTGGTTAAATACTCCACTAGGTTTGTCCCCTTCAAAATTTGCTCCAGGCTTTCAAGCTTAGAATGATCCATTCTACATTGGGAAAGGTGAGAGTTGTACTCCTCCTGATCATACAATTTCCCTTTTCCATCCTAAAATGATGGGAGGCCTTTGACGAACAACTCTTCAAACAGATCTTTGAATTCATGTATGCTCTGCTCCATCTGCATGGCCTTGGTTTGGACTGATTTAAGCAAGTTATGCTTGGAAATAACTCTCCTGTCTCAAATGATCAATGTGGTCCTATCTTTGACTCCAATGGTCTGGGGTTTAGCAGTGGGAATGGAATTAAGAAGATTTATATCATTTTGGGCCCACTCTGAGGGTTTCTTTGCCAATTTTTCACTCACAACAATGCATCTGCTTCTGGTTGTGATGGCCATGCTATCTTTGTCGTCAATGAAATTTAAGTATACCCTAAAATTAGCAACTTCAGTAGAAATAGAGTCATAGATGACTTGTTTATCCCCTTGCAACAATCCTTTTCCCTTCAACTTGGTCTTCAACTTGTCTACCCTTTCTTGTAAAGCTTGATTCTCTTTCTGGAACTGGGCCATCCTCTCATCCTTTATTCTTATTTCTTGTTGCAACTTTTCTAGGTCTCCCTTAAGGTTCTTGATTTCATCTGTTGTCAGGCTAACTTGTGACATAGCTTGAACCAACCCATCAGTGCTTTTTTCAGTTCCTGCAGTAGAAGGTGCAACAAAAACCATGTATGATGCTCCTATCTGTCCTTGTGACCAATTCATGTTTTCCTTCTCCAGCTGAAACACTTTCTCCTTGTAATTCAATGCTACTTATCAAAATGTCTCTTTCTCTTGTTTTAGAGCAGCCAACTATGTTGTTTGTGAATTATCTATGGCAAACATCTTTATCCTTTTCTTCATTCTTTGGATCATCTTTTCTTTCTCTTCTAAAGAAGCTTTTACCCCCTGAGGGACTTTAGATTCCAATATATTAACTTGAGTCTGTCAAGCTCTTTTGGATTCTTTCTCTTGTCTCAACTGTCCCTCCAGCTTAAGTGCATGAGTTTTCAACCTTGAAACCTTCAAGTTCAAACCCAGGTAGTCTGAATACAACATATCACTAGTGTTTCTATGTAATTTCACCTTATCTTGGGCACTGATGTTTTCATAATGAAACTTGACCTCAGACACTTTATCCTCATATGCAACTTCTATGTTGAGTGTCTTCTTCTCTATATCTCTTACTGATAACAAAGAAGACTTGTGTTGAGAAATATTTTCCACCTCAGGTATCAACTCCCTTATTTAACTCATGGCCAAACTTCCTTTCACATCATATTGCTTTGCTAAATCTTCTTTAGATTGGTAGACTGCTCCAGTTGCTTTATCAAAAATGTGTTTTTTGTAGTTGAAATCTCTTGAGCTTCTTTCACTTTGGGACATGTTTCTTTTACCAGCTTCTTTCTTGTTGGTTCCACTCTCCATAATATCCATACATACTTGCTCCTTAGGCTCTTCTTCATCCATATCTTCTATCTGTGGAGATTGTTTTATCTTTATCTTCTTGGGAGCAGTCTGCTGACTACTAGTGCCTAGGGCCTTCAAACTACTTATCTTGGTGTAGACAGTCACTTTGGGAACTTGGAATGTCAACTTCTGAGGAATATTTTATGTTTGAGTCTGCTATAGGGTTGGCCCCACTTGTTGTGTTTGCGCAGCCTACAAGATAGCTTCCATATCATCATAATTATCCAATTTGTCAAAACCTTCAACATACTCATGTTCATAAGGCCCTTGTTTTCTCATCAATCTTCTGTTAGATATGACCTGATGTGGATCATATATTCTCCCTTTTAGCTGTACAAATCCAAAATTCTTGAGTTTTTCCTGGATATGAGATAAGCAATATCTAGTCTTAACAACAAATGGTCCTATGATGAAAGGAAATTCTAGGTTGGATGCCTTCTGCATTTTCAAGAAATTCTCTGTCTCTAAGATGATTATTTTCCTAATGAACTCCAGGGAAAAGACTCTAGGTGGTAGAAATATAGGGAGAAGATAAGGTGCCTATTGACAACCATATACCCAAATTAATGTAGAGTGCATGAACAACACCCAATCTCCTACTTTGTTTTCTGAATTTGTCTGTAAGTAAATTTTCATGTCCTTCGGGACTCTTGACAGGCTGGTGTTGAAGATCAAACTGTAAAATATGGACATGATCTTGTTTATGAAAATGAGCATTGTGATTCTTTTACATTCCGTGGAGATGAATGCTTCTTCAGGGAACTCTTTCTTGTTTGTTTCTAGGAACATTTTCAGTAGGTATGTGTAATACCTATAGTGCCTTAGTGATTTGAAGTCCACTAGTTGTTTGTGTACATTATCATAAATGAATTTATAAAAAATGATACAGACCGAATGACTGGATTCTAACTGAAGAAAGGTTAACAAAAAACCTAACATGACCTCAACTACATACTTCTCATTATCTAGACCTAAAATCTGACTAAGTATGGAACATACCAACTAGATATTGATGACCATGGTGTTTACATTCATTGGCAGGGAAAAACTCTCAGAATACTGCTCGGGTTTAAGAATTGTTTGCAAAAATAGGGTTTTTACCTCGGGGGGTACATTACCTATAAATTGTGACTAGATTTTCTTCCTTGAAGGGTTCAGACACTGTGGAAGGGGACTCTGGTAAGTTGAGGGCATATAGAATGGACGAGCAATCTATTCTACATAGGACCTCCGACCCTAACTTATTTAAAATGACACTCTCTTCCTGTGAGTATTGTTTAGCACACCAACCTACGAACTCTGGGAAATAGAATGAGACTTCGATGGTGTAATGGATTATGGAGGCTTGGATCGCTTCAAGAAAGGGTATTTTTATCCCTACATTATCTGACAAATTGGCTCTGGACACAGAGACGGGTGAGACGGTTATTTCGGTGTCAAATACATCAGAGTCTCTGTCAATTAGGGATTCTTCTCTTGGCGAGGGATCTCTCTTTGTTACAAAAAAAACCACAGGATCCATGGTGATGATGAAAAAATATCCGCGAATGGGTGGAAGACATGTGAATTCGATGCACTGTTGATCTTAGTTTCAACTAGAGAGGTTGCGCCACTTTTACAGTTCAAATGATTTGAAAAATCATAAAATAACGACAAGGGTCCCCGCTTATATATGATTCTTGACATTGGGGATGAGGAAAAATGGTTTGGGGTAGTCCACTTTTCGCCTCGATATGAATCCGGTGGCGCCACGTGGTCTTGAGGAAAAACCACAGTATTTTCATCAACCCACTTTCGAATAAATAAAATCCACGCTAGTTCTCCACCCAATATGGTTGTTGACCGTTGATATGTGGTTCATGAGATATGTGGTCCACTGTGTCCCATGAAATTCACTCCGTCGCTATATTTAGACTTATTTCACTAGGTGTGGCCCTGTCTTCCATTTTATCGCATCTCTACACTGGTTTATCTCTTCGCTAAGTCTCGAGATTTGGATTCCATCACAAAATTTTACGGTGATAACATGGGCTCCAACTGGGGATGCTATCCTCCCTACGAGGTAGCAAAGAACAGTAGACTAAGTTCCTACCCATTGGGCTATGATTTACTCCTGCAAGCTAAATCTACTAACCTTTATTCAAAAACACAAAATAGACCTAGCATAGCTTAGGGCTTTCACCCCAGGCTTTAGCAATGCTTCTTTTATTTCAACTTCTTCATGTAAAAAGGAAAAACGAAGATGATTATGTACATTGAATGGAAGGGGGGATGATTGTTTAAATGATATAATGTTTGAGGAACCTGTCATTCATAGGCCCTCCTCCAACGATGTCTCCATTACTCTCCTGAAACAGGTAGGAATTATTTCCATGTTATGCTTCCATCTTGAACAGTCCCAGCCATAGATGGTAAAACTTCCCATGCTTTCCCTTATCTTCATTTCTGGTGTCCCATCTTAATACACGGTCTCCTGGTTTGAAGTCATCCTTCTTGGTATGCCTGTCAAAAACGTTCTTGATCTTGTCTTGGCGTAACTGAGCATTGTTGAAACATTTTTCCTTGGTTTGTTGGACACTGATTAGTTCATCCTTTCTTCTTCGAGTGGCATCTCTTTCTGCATCTTGTTCCTGTAGAAGCCTCATCACTGGAAATCCCAATGCAATAGCAAAAATATCCTCTATGCCATAAACAATCTGAAAAGGTTAGGTGGCGATAGATCTCTTTGGGGTGATTTTGTTGACCCATAGTGCATGGATGAGCTTTTTGTGACAAGCCTTTTTATTATCTTGCAACAATTTCTTGATAATTCTGACTAAGATTTTATTTTAAGACTCATCCAACCCATTTCCTTGAGGGTAATAAGATGTAGAATGGCCAAGGGTGATATTGTAATCACTGCAAAATTTCTCTATTTTCTTGGACTTGAAGGTTGATGCATTATTTGTTATGATCTTGATTGGGCATCCAAGCCTAGAAAAAATATTGTCTTCTAAAAACTGGATGATAATAGCATATGTTACTTGCCTGGTGGGAACTGCCTCAATCCACTTAGTGAAGTAATATGTTGCTATTAGAATCCACTTATGTTGAGCTGAGGATTGTGGATGTATTTCTCCTATAAAATCAATGCCCCATTTTCTGAAAGGTGCCTTAACAGAGATGGGTTTCAAAGGTAGAGGCTGCAATTTTCTTTTCTCGTCAAAAATTTGACATTCATGAAATCTTGAAACCTCTTTATAGACATCAGAAAAAATGTTGGGCCAATAGAACCCGACTCTCAAAATATTGGTATAGTGGTTTTCCAATAATGGTGCCCTCCATTGTCACCCTTATGAAATTATTTTTTGGTCTTCTCGTCTTCTTCTTCCAACAGACAACTCAACAAAATCCCCCCTGGATCCTTCCAATATAGAGACTAATTTACTATACAAATTTTTGTTTCTTTTAGCTTTAAGAATCTAGCCTTTGTTTTACTCAATTTAGGAGGAGCCTACAAATTCCTTAATACATAAATTATGTCTGCATACCATGGGGAGTCAAGACACTTCTGTGATATCTGAGGATTTTTCTCTTTCTCTACACATGTTGACAAGTCAACCATGAAATTTATTCCTAAAATCTCACAATTATTTTGTTCCATCAGCTTCGCAAGCCCCTACCCCTTGATCAACTTGGTGGGTTTGATCTCAAGGCCATATTATAAAAACACTACTATCCATTTACCCCTCTTTCCTTTAGGATCAAGTTGGATTAAGATGTCTTTTATAGAACTACTGGGCACATAAGCAATAGTATGGGAATGCAAGATGTAAACTCTGAATTATTTCAAGGCCTTGACTAGTGCATATGCTTGTTTCTCCATGATATCATACTTCAAAGGGGCATCCCTCAATGTCTTACTGTAATAAGCTATGGGCTTCTCAAAATTCTTCTCATCTTTTTGTAGTAAAACATCAACAATTGTGTGCTCTGAAACAAGGATGATTTTAGCGGCTAAATTTCGCTCATGGGCTAATTTTCCTTGTTTTTTCCCAAAACAAGATTCGCCATTCTAAAAATGATTCACCCAAATTCTATAGGATAAAATTATTTTACCTTAAAAATCGCCAAAATTTTATACAAACTATATAAAATCCATATAAATTTGAATATTTTTACAAAAAATATCACCAAACATTTATAGTTTTCATATGAATGATTTGTAAGATTCGCCAAGGTTTCTACATTTTAAAATAAATTTCCATCCTTAAAATCATCCCTGCTCTGAAGAAAAAGAGAACAATATGAAGTCCTTTTGAAAATTTGGGTTGGCCAGTACTGGAGCCTTGGTCAAAGCCACTTTGATGTCTTCAAAGGATTTCTTGTCTTCAGGGGTCCACTTTATTTTATTTCCTTTCTTGAGCATGTTTGTAATATACTTTATGATTTCAACCAAGTTAGGGATAAACCTTCTCAAAAAATTCACTTTTCTCAGGAAAGATTGTAACTCTTTTTTACTTCTGGGTATGCCAATTTTTAAGATTCCCTCAACTCTATTGGGATCTACCTTTATTCCCTCTTTTGAAATAATGTGACCCATTATCTTTCCTTCTTCCATAGAAAAATTTTACTTTTTAGGGTTCAATGAGATTCCAAACTTCCTACACTTCTGAAATGCCCTTCTTAGATGCTTAAGGTGTTCTTCATCTGAACCAGAATACATAGTGATATAATCTAGGTAGACAACAATGAATTGGTCTTTTTCATCAGCAAAGGCTATGTTCATAGCTCTTTGAAATTTGGTCTCTGCATTCATGAGCCCAAAAGGAATCTTGTCATACATGAATGTTCCCTATGGATTTGTGAATGTTGTATTTTCCTGATCATCAGGGTGCACCATAATATTATTGTATCTAGAGAATCCATCCAACATTGACATTTTTTGAAAACCCACCACTTTCTGTAAAATCGTATCCATCTTAGGCAGTGGGTGGTTGTCCTTTAGATATACTCTGTTCAGATTTTTGAAATCCACACAACCTGATTTATCCACTCTTTTTTCTGACTGGCATCAGATTTTCCACCCATTTAGAAAACCTCGGGGATACTATGATCTTGGCTTCAAATAGCTTCTTTACCTCTTTCTCAATCAAGGGCAGAAATAAAGGGTTTATCCTTCTTAATTTATGATTGAAAGGTTTGTGATCTTCTTTTATTGGGATCACATGTTGGATTATATTGGTGTCATAAACTTTCAAATCATCATAGCTCCAGGCAAAAACATCAGGGAAATCTTTCATCAATTTGATATATTTCTCCTTGAATTTAGGGCTGAGTGTTCTGGATAGCTTGATGATCTTGTGATCTTCCCGAGTCCCAATATTGATATCTTCTACATCCCCTTTGTTTACTGTGATTTTTGGACTTCTGGCCACATCATTATTATCAAAGAATTTCTCCAATGGGACCAGACCCTTGGGAATGATGTTTCTTTTTAGTTGGACTATGTCTCTGTCTACAATCTGATTGTTTAAGTACCCATCCTTTGTGAAGGTAGCTTCATCTACCTCTTCATCACAATATTCCTCATCAATGTTCATATTCTCAAACTCATTCTCCATCTTGAGGAAGCTTTCTATTTGTTTGTCATCTTCAAAAACCTGTCAGTACTTAATATTATCTGGTATTGTTGGCCTGTATTTGACCTCAACCTCATATTTTCTGTTAGGGAAGATTGGAACTTTGAAAACAACTGTTGAAGTAGCCAAGGCATCAACAATCTGATTCTTCCCTCTTGGAATTACTGAAAGATTATACTCTAGAAATATTTCAAGGAGATCTAGCACTAGGTTCCTATATGCTCTCATTTTGGGATGCTTTGCTTGGTATATGCCTTTGATTTGATTGATAATCAGCTCAGAGTCTCCATGTACAACTATTCTTTTGGCACCCAATTCTTTCAAAAGCTTCAACCCCAATATTAATGCTTCATATTTGGCCATGTTATTCATGCACTCAAAAACAAGTTTGTAAGAACACAATTTTGAATATCCTTTGGGGTGATTGATCCATACACCAACCCTCGGTCCTTCTCTGCAGGAAGCTCCATAAAAAATCATATTTCATGTCTGATCTTCTGCATTATCCTACTGCTCTGAAAACTTCTCAATCTACTGATCAAATCTGTCTTTGTCATCCATATCAATTTCTGGCTCTTTCTCTTCAAAACACAGATCATTGAAGTATATAGAAGACCCCAACTCAGTTCCCATAGAGTATATGGGATGATTATTTGGTTGTGACTTGTTTCTAACCATATATTTGAGAAAAACCTCTCTATACAACCTCCTATCTTGACCAAAGATAGGGATGGTGGCGTATGACATGTCCATATGGAGAGTTCCCTTCAATTTTGCGGCCCACGACCTGGATAACAGCATGCCAAATTTGGGATGAATATCAAAAACCACTACATCCATGACCATATTCTTCGCTGGGATTTGTGCTAAAGAAACCACCAGATCTTTGATAAGACCTAAACACTTCGCCTTCCTGGAATCAAAAGAGAACAGGTCTTTGTAAGGCCTTGTGATGCCAAGGCGTAGTTGGTCCATGGCCACCTTGGGCATTAGGTTGTGAGATGCTCCTGAATACAACATGGAATTGTGCAGATTCATATCATGGATTTTCAGGCTGACATAAAAAGGGGGGACTTCTTCATTATCACTATTTTTCTCTACTTGTGGTCCAAATAAGATGGCAGGGTGATCATCTTGTATGTTTAGGGTATCATAAGTTTGTTCCATTCTAAACATATTGATGATTTGATTTATATATTCATTGTTCTTGATCAATTCATTGAATGGTACATAAATTTTAATCTTGGCCATCTCACTTTCAAAATTAAAGGAGGATGAGGTTTTATCTACCTCTTTGGTGATTGTTTCTTTCCTTGCCTCTAGTATTTTTTTCTGGGGTTCTTCTTTCTGCTTCCCTTTGTCCACAATACCCTTTGCAGCAGGATCCTTTGCAGCATAATCCTTTTTGGGCTGACTTGAAGAGGGTATGTTACTCTGAGCTTCTTTGGTGGGGTTTCCTTTTGGAGGATTTCCTTTTGGAGGTTTCCCTTTGGGGAGTTTTCAGGCACTCTCTAATTTCGAAGATTGTATTTTCTATGGAATTGCATTATGGCATCCTGCAATCCTTCTTGTTAATCTTACCTTTCTACTGATAACCTTTCCTCCTCATATTGCATGAAGATATCATTTGCATCTATGAACTGGTCATGTTATTCTTTAGTAAAAAACACCTATGTTTCTTTATCATCACAGCGATTCATGTTGTCTTCAAAATATCCATCATAATTCTCATTTACATAATTATTTTGAAAAGGAGGCCTTATTTGTTGATCCCCATGATTTCCTTGATTCGTCTGATTTCCCTGATTCTCCTAATTTCTATGATCTCCTTGATTTCCATGATTCCCCTGATTTCTTTGTTCTCTTTGTCTAATTTGTGGGATTGTTGGTCTCCTCGGATTTCTAGGTAGACCATCGGCCTGTTCTATGGGGTTAGGCCTATTATCTAAAGCCATTCTCTCCACCATTCTCTCCATGGTTCTCATCATTGTTTCAAACATTTCTTCTAATGTTTGTGAGGTTGAAGGTTGTGCCTTATCTTGAGATTTATTCAAGTCCCTGCCAGAGTTAGATTTTGTCTTTCCTGAAGCCATCAGATTTACCTCAACTTCTATGGCATCAGTCATCATATCATCTAATGAAGCAGATATTCATTCCCTTAATAACAAATAAAAATCATTTTCAAAGGAATCAACATATCCAAGT
>JZKD02S1595476.1:338558-372622 GCA_000966675.3 Picea glauca
CAGTAGGAATCAAATTATAGACCTTTACAAACCTAGCTGAAAACTCTTGCATTGTTTCGTTAGGTGTTCTCCTCATGTTTTTATATTGAGTTAACAATTGAAGGGGATTTTTCTTGTCACCCCATTTCTCAAGAAAGATGGTTTCAAAGGACTCAAAATTTATGATACTAGCTGTTGGCAGAGCTCTAAACCACTTTCTCAATTCTCCTACAAGGATTTGTGCAAACAATCTCATTTTTTCATCTTCAATATCTACTTCTTCCAAGTCTATAAAGTCATTGAATCACTCTAGATGTTTCTTAGCTGTCACGCTACCTTCAACATCATACAGTTTAATCCTTAAATTATACTCTCAAGGTAAATCACATTACTGAAATGAATTCTGAATTAGTTAAGAAGAAAATTACACAGTTTAAATTCCTTCAACCATTCCTTCAACCAAGAGCATCACAAGATGAATTATGGGCCTTTGAATATCCAATTTAAATAGAAGAAAGTGCAAATAAAATTAAATAACACAGGAAATACATACAATGAGAGAAGACAAAACTCATATCACCACCATTAGAATCTTTCCATAGAGACTTCAAAAGCTTCTGCATATGTATTCAATTCAGATCCAGAAAATTATAATAGAGTTCATAACAACCAGAATTGTGCACTTACACTTCTGCCAACATTAATTCATTCAGAACTTCTAGTATTTATATAATTCGAGTTTCTTTCAACTAGAAACCGATTACAATAGCCAAACTGAAATGTTTCAGCTTCTAAAACTGACTATAACAATTTCAACTGACAGTCTCAATATGTGAACTGATTTACAATGATTAATAAAAAACACTTCGTAAGCTAACGAATGATATTTCTTATTGCTCAACTTATGTCTTAGCCACTTGTCTCACTTTGGTCTTCTATCGGACTCGCCAATTTGGTGACACTTGAAGGCTATTTATTGGTTCCTGGAAAACTGCATTTTGTCCTGCCTAGCCGCACTATCTCTTTCCACTACAATTCAGAAGGGATCTCGTAATCCATCATTTCTTTGATCAGAATCTCCAGGTCAATGCAAGAGTCATAATTCATGGCTGGCATTCTGATCTTCATGGTCTTGAATTGATTCAGAATCACAAAATTTGTGGTTAAATACTCCACTAGGTTTGTTCCCTTCAAATTTTCCTCCGGGCTTTCAAACTTAGAGTGATCCATTCTGCATTGGGCGAGGTGAGATTTGTACTCCTCCCGATTATACAATTTCCCTTTTCCATCCCAAAATCATGGGAGGCCTTTGAATAACAACTCTTCAAACAAATCTTTGAATTCTTGTATGCTCTATTCCATCTGCATGGCCTTGGTTTGGACTGATTTAAGCAAGTTATGATTGGAAATAACTCTCCTAGCCCAAATGATCAATGTGGTCCTGTCTTTGACTCCAATGGTCTAGAGTTCAGTAGTGGGAATGGAATTGAGTAGATTTATAGCATTTTGGTCCCACTTTAAGGGTTTCTTTGCCAACATTTCACTCACAACAGTGCATCTGCGTCTGGCTGTGATGGTCATGCTATCTTTGTCATCGATGAAATTTAAGTATACCTTGAACTTAGAAACTTCATCAGAAATAGAGTCCCAGATGATGTGTTTGGCCCCCTGCAACAATCATTTTCCCTTCAATATGATCTTCAACTTGTCTACCCTTTCTTGTAATCTTGATTCTCTTTCTGGAACTGGGCCATCCTCTCATCCTTTATTCTTATTTCTTGTTGCATATTTTCTAGGTATCCCTTAAGGTTCTTGATTTCTTCTGCTTTCAGGATAACTTGGGACATAGCCTGAACCAATCCATCAGTGCTTTGGTCAGTTCTTGCAGTAGAAGGTGCAACAACAACCATGTCTGATGCCCCTGTCTGTCCTTGTGACCAATTCATCTTTTCCTTCTCCATCTACAACACATTGGCCTTGTAATTCAATGCCTATTGTCGAAATGTCTATTTCTCTTGTTATAGAGAATCCAACTCCGTTGTTTGTGGATGCTCTGTGGCAGACATATTTAGCCTTTTTTTCATGCTTTGGATCATCTTGTGTTTCTCTTATAAAGAATTGTTTACCCCCTGAGGGCCTTCAGATCCCAATCTCTTGATTTGATTCTTCCAAGCTATGCTAGATTCTTTCTCTTGTCTCAACTTTCCCTCCAACTTAAGTGCATGAGTTTTCAACCTTGAAACCTTCAAGCTCAAACCCAGGTAGTCCAAATACAACATATCACTGGTGTTTCTGTGGAATTTCACTTGTCTGGGACACTAATGTTTTCATAATGCAGCTTGACCTCATACACTTTATCCTCATCTGCAATTGCTATGTTGAGTGTCTTATTCTCTATATCTTTGTGATCCAGATTATTTTCAGCACGAAACAAGAGTGGAGATATAATAAAGAAATGCACAGAGATATCATGGATATCCAATAATATAATAGAAATGTATCAGAGATGCAACCATAAACACAGAGATATAGTAATACACAATTTTTATTGATGAAAGAAATGTACAGAGATTGTAAAAATACAGAGTGAAATACTCGGTAGAATGGTGGTAGCTTATCTCTGAGAAGAGATGTGACGGATACTCAGGTAGTTTGGTGTATCAATTTCTCGGGGGTGTAACTTTGGCATACGATCTCCGTTTGGGGTGACCGATAGCTCGTTAGAAAGCTATCGTCGAGGAGATTAATTTTGGGGTTTAAATTAGAGCGTTCATCTATCATTAGGCATATTAATCTTGAAAAACCTTCATTTAGGCCCTCAAAATGGCCCCAAAAATTAAAAACTGCTAAAAATAGTAAATTACCAAAACTTCCAGAAAACTATTTTGAGCTAGTTTGAAAAGGTGGGTGGCCACCAATATCCACCTAGATCAATCCTCCCTCCATAGGAAGTAATGGTATCCATTTTGTTGAGTGCCCGGGGGAGAGGGAAAAGAGTTTGTTGAATCTGCATCTTGATGAGTTGCTTTCCTTGTTGGAGAAGTTGTGTTGTTTATCTTTTTGAAGGTTGTAAAGAGCATGTGGCTAGAAGGGTTGGACATTTTTAACCAATCTAGATACATGAGATGTCTGTGTGAAGAAGGAATATTTGTGCTTTGCTGCAGTCTTATTGACCTTATTCTGTTGGATAAAAGGTTCTTGGGCCAAGGCTGTAGTGGTTGCAGTATCCTTCCGTTCACCTTTTGAACAAATTGTGAAGAAGCTAAATTTTGTAGTATAAGATACTACCTTGTGACATTGTTTAGGTGGGATAGTAGTCAAAACCACCTCTGGTATCCTATAGAGATGACCCCCCAGAGTAAAAATGACACTATAGGGTCGAGACTCATAGATAACATGGGGCTTCCACATATATGGCTGGCCCAAGAGAACATCAAAGACATCCAGCGGGGCAACATCACATAATACCTCATCCTTGAAGGGTTGGATGTCATATGCCAATCGACATTGTTGGCTGACATGGAGAGCTCATCCCTGGTGAAGCCACCAGATGTTGTATGGTTGTGAGTGTGGTGTTGTCAACAATACCAATTGTTTGACGACCTCTACTGAGATGAGGTTCTTCTGGCTTCCACTATCAATAATAAAATGCAGTGGGGTCCCCTTCACCCACATCTATGAATGAAAAAGGTGTTCCCCCTCTTCAGGATCTGTTGGTTCTTCTGGTTGAATTGTTGTGGTTGCGACAATAGCAGTGGGATCTACATCGATGATTTGTATTTTACTAGTATTTTCAGAATCAAATTCTAAATCAAGGTTTGACACCTTGTCTTTGATCTCGACCACCAATGACTATTTTGAGTGACATTCATCAGTGTTGTGCCAGGGTATTTTGTGGAAATCGCACCATTTTTTCGGTATCCTTCTTTGTCTTCCCATGACCCTTCTTTTCCTGTGGCATGGAATGGTTTTTGGGAGACTATTTGTTAGGGACGTCTTTATCATACTTTGGTTGTTGTGGATTTTCAAACCCAAACTCCCGTTTGTTCTAGTGCTTAAATTTCTGCTCAATTTTAACAACATATCGATAAGCAACACCGAGTAATGAGATGTCCATAAAATCTATTTCACATTGGATGTATTTGTGTAGAGCCTTACGATATTTCATAACCAAATGTCGTTTAGAGTATTTGATACCCAACTTGGTACACAAGGTATGGAATGTATTGGTGAACTCCAGAACTACTTGGCCCCTTTCTTGCCGCAGTGTGGTCCATCTCATACATTGTTCCTCATAGTTCCAACAAGGTAATATTGTTCCTTTACTACGTCCACAAAGAAATCCTAAGTGGGATCTACCCCATATATTTCAGAGTCTTCTATGGAAATTTTCTCCCAGTAAGTTTCCAACCAATGTTTGACATGGGGGAGAGATTTAAGGAGTGCGAAGGTGATCTTTTCCCTATCGAAAAAATGGTGAACAGAGAAATAACCTTCTGGCATATTTAACCATCTGTCTAGGGAATCCTCATCTATCTGTCCTTCAAATATGGAAATATCGAAATTAACTTGTACCTTTAAAGGAGAGGTTCTTCCAAAGTGGTTGTTTGATGAATATGTGCATGTTTCTATCGAAAGGCATTGAAGGTTGTGGAAAAAATTCTCCATCATTTCGTCCCTCTATCGCGTGAGAGCTTTCTCAAGCAACAGATTGATAGAATCGCACGCTCTGTCATTTTTCTTTTCTTCCACCATGGAGATTTTCTTGGGCGTGTGACAACGATTTTATTCAAGAGATACAAGCTCGAGACCCAACTTGCTATACTTATACCTCTTCGGAGACATGCACTGGAAAAAACGATCAAGAGTAGCCTACTCTAATACCACTAATCTGGATTATTTTCAGCACGAAATGAGAGTGTAGATATAATAAAGAAATGCACAGAGATATCACGGATATCCAATAATATAACATAAATGTATCATAGATGCAACCATAAAAACAGAGATACAATAATACATGATTTCTATTAATGAAAGAAATGTATAGAGACTATAAAAATACAGAGTGAAAGACTCGCTAGAATGGTGGCAGCTTATCTTTGAGAAGAGATGTGATGGATACTCGCATTCGCAAGAAGATGATTTTACAATGAGGCTCCAAAGGCCTTTTTTTAATAAAGAAAATCCAAAACCATAATCTCGGAAGATGAAAAGCCAATAGTTTTGTGGACCGTGTGTTGGGTAGTTTGGTGTATCAACTTCCTGGGGGCGTAACTTTGGCATACAATCTCCATTTGGGGAAAACGATAGCTTGTTGGAATTGTATCATCAAGGAGATTCATTTTGGGGGATCAATAAGAGCCTTTGGATATAATTGAGATTATATATCTTTAAAAACCTTCATTTAGGCCCTCAAAATGGCCTTGGAAGTTAAAAACTGCTAAAAACAGTAAATTACCAAAACCGCCAGAAAACTGTTTTGAGACAGTTCGAAAAGGTGGGTGGTCACTGATATCCAAATTTATCACTCTGAATAATAACATAGAAGAGATATGTTGAGAAATATTTTCCACCTTAGGTATCAACTCCCTTATTTCACTTATGTCCAAACTTCCTTTCACAACATATTTCTTTGCTAAATCTTCTTTAGATTGGTAACCTTCTCTAGGTGCTTTATCGAAAACATGATTTTTGTTGCTGAAAGCTCTTGAGCGTATTTCATTTTTGGGCATGCTTATTTTACCAACTTCTTCCTTGTTGGTTCCACTCTCCACCATATCCATACTTACTTGCTCCTTAGGCTCTTCTTCCTCTAGATCTACTATCTGTGTAGATTGTTTGATCTTTATCTTCTTGGGAGCAGTCTATTGACTACTAGTTCCTAGGGCCTCTGAACTGCTTCTCTTGGTGTAGACAGTCACTTTGGGAACTTGGAATGTCAAATTCTAAGGGATCTGTTGTGTTTGAGTCTTCTGTAGGGTTGGCCCCACTTATTGTGTTTGAGCAGGCTGCAAGATGGCTTCCATATCAACACAAGTTTCCAAATTAGCCATTTTTTCAAAACCTTCAACATACTCATGTTCATAAGGGATTTGTTTGCTCATCAATTTGTTGTTAGATATGACCTGATGTGGATCATATATTCTCCCTTGTAGTTGTGCAAATACAAACTCCTTGAGTTTGGCCTCGATCTAAGATAAGCAAGATCTAGTCTTAACAATAAATGGTCCTATGATGAAAGGAAATTTTTGGTTGGATGCCTTGTGCATTTTTAGGAAATGCTCTATCTCTGAGATGATTCTTTGCCTGATGAACTCCAGGGCAAAGACTCTAGGTGTCAGAAATATATGGAGAAGATAAGGTGCCTCTTGACAACCATATACCCAAATTAATGTAGAGTGCATGAACAACACCTAATCTCCTACTTTGTTTTCTGAATTTGGTTGTAAGTAAATTTTCATGTCCTCCAGGACTCTTGGTAGGCTGGTGTTGAAGATCAAACTATAAACTTTGGATATGATCTTGTTTATGAAAATGAGCATTGTGATTATTTTTCATTCCGTGGAGATGAATGTTGCTTCAAGGAACTCTTTCTTTCTTGTTTCCAGGAACATTTTCAACATGTACGTGTAATACCTGAAGTGCCTTAATGATTGGAAGTTCCCTAGTTGTTTGTGTACATTATCAACAATGAATTTATCAAAAATGATACAGACTGACTGAATGGATTTTGACTGAAAAAAGGTTAACATAAAACCTAACATGACCTCAACTACATATTTATCATTATCTAGACCTAAAATCTGATTGAGTATGGAACATTCCCACTGGATCTCGATAACCATGGAATTTACATTCATTGGCAGGGACATACTCTCAGAATACTACTCGGGTTTGACAATTGTCTGCAAAAATAGGTTTTTTACCTCGAGGGGACATTCCTTGTAAATTGTGACTAGATTTTCTTCCTCGAAGGGTTCATACGCTATGGAAAGGGACTCTGGTATCTCGAGAGCATATCGAATGGACAGGAATCTATTCTACACAAGACCTATGACCCTAAATTATTTAAAATCACCCTCTCTTCCTGTGAGTATTGTTCAACACACCATCCTACGAACTCTAGGAAAGGGAATGCGGCTTCGATGGAATAAGGGATTATGGAGGCTTGGACCACTTCGAGAAAGGGTATTTGTCTCCCTACATGATCTGACAATTTAGCTGTAGATGTAGAGACAGGTGAGACGGTTATTTCGGTGTCAAGTACATCAGAGTCTCTGTCAATAAGGGATTCTTTGCTTGGCGAGGGATCTTGCTCTGTTACAAAAAAAATCACAGGATCCATGGTGATGATGAAAAATACCTATGAATGAGTGGAAGACATGTGAATTCGATGCACTGTTGAGCTTAGTTTCGACTAGAGCGGTCACACCGCTTTTACCGTTCAAATGATTTGAAAAATCATAAAAGAATGACAAGGGTCCCCCCTTATATACACTTCCCAACATCGGGGACGAGGAAAACAAAATTGGGATAGACCTCTTTTATCCCCGATATGCATCCGGTGGTTCCACGTGGTCTTGAGGTGAAACCACAGTATTTTCATTGGCCCACTTTCGAATAAATAAACCCCGCACTAGTTCTCCAGCCGATATGGATGTTGACTATTGATCTGTGGTGCATGATATTTGTGTTCCACCATGTCCCATCAACTTAGTTCCTTCGCTACATTTAGCCTTATTCCACTAGGTGTGGCCTCGTCTTCTAGTTTATCGCGTCTCTACATTGGTTTAGCTCCTCACTAAGTCTCGAGACTTGGATTCCATCACAAAATTTTACGATGATAATAATAGCTATTAACATAGATGACCAATAATCAACCACTATCGACGATACTCCACCAACTCATAACAGTCAAACATGTGCCCGACAGGATATAACTGGCTCCAAAAACAGGCTTTGAATAATCAAGGGTTCGCTCTGTGGAACAAACATAGTGAAACTGGAGTCAGACACAAACAACATGTGAGAAAATTTCAAGACAACACAGTGGACACACAAGACATATCACCAATATATTTTCAAGACATGGTGACAATTCACCAGGTAGGAGAGACTATGAATAGAGGGGCGGATACTTCTCATTGGCTCGTAATAACACCGAGAAAACGATGGTCATAACCCTCGTGGTTTTCCCAATCCACCCGAAAAATGCTGATATAAAACAAAGCCATGAAATAGAAGTCAACCTTAAAGCAATCCCTTTTCCATAATAGCCATCATAACCCATTGTGAAAACATCAATATCATGAACGAGCCCATACCCAGGTGAAATGATACGCAATGACACAAGGTGGTTTGAAATTGTAACCAACAACCCCATAACAGTGAAAACGACTGGGTATGGTGATAAGAAATGTGTGGAGACAACCAGCAAATATGGACTGAATGAAACCCTCTGACCAAAACCAATAAGGATGACAGATAGCCTTCATGGCTTCTAGCACTCAAAATAATCAATGAAACTGTGACCTCAACCATCATTTTCATTTGCAATGAAAACCACACAAACAATCCATTCCAGAGAAATATCACAAGTTTACACAGTTTCCGGTCTCGAAAAAAACACAGACCCATACATCACTGAGCCAATATGTGTTTCATAATTAGAGTGAGTTCATGAATGGTGAAAAATACATACCTGTAACCAAGAAGCCTTAAAAACGTGATCTTGGTTGAGCAGTTCTTCCCTTGCCTAAAAATCAGAGCTTAACCACAGTGAAACACAATTGAACAAAAACCAAGCTAAGGTGAAGGCCAATGGGATAGGTATGGAGTGACGTGTAGTAAATTCATGTCACTTCCATCCTTTACTCATTCAATTCCTTAGTACACACCAACCATCCCTTCGTTAATCCATCCAATTAATCTATGCATTAAAACTACCATCAATTACTTGCCAAGTGCACCACCATATATCATATTAACCATTTCCAAACATACCATAACACATATCAAACGTGCCTTCGCATGACTCAATATATCGCATAGACATTAAAATTATTAGTTAGGAATAACACCATTCCTTTCAAGCTTCAAATGCATAGTGCAACATCGCATATGATAGTAGCATAGTTCCTTTCTTTTGGATTTTGTTCATATTGCTTTTTTTATTTTCAATTTCTCTTATTTGTTGTTATTAACATGTATCTTTTGCACAAGTAATAAATCAAGGACTAAATAGAAAAGGTAACAACGGATATCATAAGCCATTATGACACGACATTAGAGCCTAGAGAAACAGAACCAACACATAACATGCATTATCCATCATCCATTTGTTGCGAATAGAACCAACATTGATCATCAATCATGCTCAAACCTGTAAGAAGTTTCGAACAATAGTAAAAACATCAAATAAGAACCAGATATGATCCTCCAATATACAAGGGGGTCCCACCTACTTGTATTATATATATCATTTATCTTATAATTAATAGGCTTGAGCAATACTTTGTGGGCGAAATCCTCATTGTGATTTTAATTGTCAACAAACTGGCGACTCCACAAGGAAATTTGTTTCCAGTAGATTAGAACCCAGAACTCATGGTTTCGTAGACCAAGAATAGCATATCAAGAAGGTATAACCATGATGATTATGCAACAGGGCGAAGTGAGCAGATTTAATGGAAAAATGACTAGGAATTTGGGAATAGCTCATGAAAAATGTTAAGTATGAGGGGGTTTATACCTGTATGAATAATCATTCAACCAAAATATTCTCTTTACTTAAAGGAGAAAATTTATGGATTTTATTTTTTTAATCTCAAATGGATGAAGAAATGGAAAGCAGAAGCGGGAGATAACCAATTTCTTTATAAGACAGCAGTGAAAGAAGATAACAAATTCAAGTGTGCTTTTAGGTGAAACATCGTAACAACTGTGTAAGCTTGATTATTATTGACCAACAATATCTTGCAGGAGTGACACTGTGGCAGAACTGATCCAACATCTTATTCTTGACCAAAATCGACTAAAATATGGGAAACACTAAAATCATGACAGAAATAAAATTGCAAAATTTAAAACAACAGAAATAAAATGACAAAAATGTAAAAGCAATAGGAAATGTTTTAAAACAGAAAGCAGAAATCAAACTACTGTAAAGAAGAAAAGAAAAATAGTGAAAAATTGAAAGTAGATCTAGACTACTAATAAACAGAAAATCCAAACAGCGTTAGAAATTTTCAAGTTGGTTCCACGTAATGCTTCAAGTGAGAACCGTTAGTGTTGTAGGAAAACAGTCGCTCCTGTAAATCTTTTATAATGTAAGATTTAGTACCTAAGACAAAAGTGATATTGAAAGGACCCAACCATAATTTTTGAAATTTTGAATGTCTTCCCCTATCAGTGTGAGATGAATCCCACAACAATACTTTTTCATTGACCTTAAATTTGATAGTCTTGACACTCTTTTTGAAATACTTCTTAACAGTTTGTTGTCTCCTTTTAATATTATACAAATAAAACATCCTTTTCTCCTCCAAATCTAGGAGTGCGTTTATCCTTTGTGAAACAATGGAAGAATTTAATTCTTTGATATGTAGCATCAACCTTAAGGAAGAAATTTCTAGCTCAGTTGGCAAGAGAGATTCTTGACCATAAACAATATGGAAAGGAGTGCAACTGATGCTTACCTTGGTGGTAGTTAGATATACCAAAACGACGTAAGTGAGGAGAGTGTGCCACTGATGAGGCTTATATTTGATAAGCCTTTTGCTGATTCTTACTAGATTTTTGTTGGTAGACTCAGCGTGCCTTTTCCCTTGGGGATAATAGGATGATGAGGTGAAATTTTTAACCCCCAACTTAGCTAAAAATTGGTTCAGCTTAGCAGAAATGAAAGCGGGACCATTGTCTGTAATAATTTCCAATGAAAGACCAAATCTGGAAATTAAAGTGGGACAACTTCAATCCATTTTGTAAAATAGTATTGTCAAAATTAAAACTTATCCTACTCAAGATGGAGGATTAATAGGACCAATAAAATTCAATCCCCACTTTGAAAGGGGAATTCTGGGAGGATAAGTTGTAATGGCATGGCTGAAAGGCATTCTTTCCCTGTAAATTTTTTATACTTGTCACAAGATCTCAAAAAAATGTAAGAGTCACGAAAGATTGAAGGCCAATTGTATCCTTTTCTAATAATCTTGAAAGCAGTGGTTTTAGCAGAAAAATGACCTCCTACATGAATGACAGAACTTGAATAACCATGAGCTTCTTGCAACAGTTTTTGTGCATCCTCATTTTTTACACAACGAAGCAACACACCATCAACAGATCTTTGAAACAAGAAGTATCCTATAATGGCATATCTTGCAGTTTCAAGACAGATCCTTCTCCTTTGATGAGTGTCTAAGTTGTCTGGACATATTTGGTTTTGTAAATAATAAACCAAATTCTTATACCAGGGATGTTCAGACATAGGGAGGATCTGGTTATCAATGTAAAAGAGAGTTGATAGGGAACTATCCTCTTCATCAATTTATTCACTATTATCAACATGTTGATCTAAGTGAAGGGATAAGTCATGTCCCTTGATAGTGGTAGAAGTCACAATATTCAAATCATGCTTCTGGATCTTGGAAATTCAATGTGCAAGCTTCCCTGAAAGATAAGTCTGTGAGAGAAAAAAATTGACAGTAGGTAAAGGGACTTTTACCAATGTATGCTTACCTAAGATGAAGTGGCGAAACTTTTCAACAACTTTAACAAGAGCGAAAGCATGTTTCTCAATAAAATAATATTTAAATTCATCATCAGACAAACTTTGTCTCATGTAAGCCACTGGTTTTTCATTACCTTGGTCATTATTGCATGAGGATAGTAGAAATGGCTTCCTCGGTGGCATTAGTATATATTGTGAATTCCTTCTCAAAATTCGGCTTCGCCAAAACTCATGCAGAACTAATTGCTTTCTTAATCCCTTCAAAATCATTTTCGACATCATCTGTCTAAGAAAAAGAACAATCGTGATTAAGAAGATTATGAATTGGTTTGACCATCACAGCAAAATATGGAACAAACCTACGGACAAAGTTAGTAACCCCCATAAAATCTTGAACCTCCTTCTTGGAAGTGGGAGCAGGCATATTAAGGATAGAAGAAATCCTTTCAGGATCAATGCTTATTCCTGAATCAGATACAATATGTCCAAGGATCTTTCCCTCAGTAACAATTAAAATGGACTTAGAAGGATTTAGAGAGATGTCAAATTTCCTACATCGCATGAGAACTTTTCTCATATGGCCAAAGTGATCTGATCGGGTTTTAGAGTAAACAGTTAAGTCGTCCAGGTAGATCTGAATGATCTTGTCAATCAAATCGTTGAAAGATATTTTCATAGCTCTTTGAAAAGTGGCACCTACATTAGATAAGCCAAAAGGCATATGGTCATAAGAAAAGGTACCCCAATGAGTAATAAAGGTGGTTTTATATTTATCTTCCCTTTTTACCTTGATTTGATTGTAACCGGAAAAAACGTCAAGTAAGGACATCATTTGTGACCCTGCAACTTGCTGCAAAATAATTTCCATGTTAGGGAGATGGAAGCGATATTTTATACTAGCTCGATTTAATGCTCGAAAATCAACGCATAATCTGATCTGACCGATTGTTTTCTGAACACAAACCAAATTTGAAACCCATTCAGAGTACTTGACCGGAAAGATGATTCCAGCCTTCAAGAGTTTTTCCAACTCCTTTCGAATAGTTGCTTCTAGCACAAGGTTGATAGGTATTTTTTTTTCCTAACTAGTTTTATGCCTTCCTTGATGGGAATGGTATGTTGTATAAGACTAGGATCAAAACCACGAAGATCCTCATAAGACCAAGCAAAAACATCTTTAAATTCACCAAGTAGATTAGCAAACTTCATTTTCTCTTCATATGAACATTTGGCACCTATCTTAACATTCTTTGGAGCCTCAGGTGTCCCAATGTTCAAGGAGATGGTTTCACCCACCTTCCTTTTCAACTCTTCCTCTTTCTGTTTCTTTTTATTTCCTACATCACTCGATGAAAATGAGGAGTCAGGCCCTTAGGAATCTTGTTATTTTCGATTGATATAATTTCCTTAGTCTTAAAAGGTTCATTTTGAATGAAATCAAAAATTCTCTCATCATTAGCGAAGACCTTCCAAGATTCTATATTTTCGGGGATATGTGGAAGATATAGAGATTGAAAGGTACAATTAGGTCTGGGTGGTAGAAGTTGCCTATTAGAAGAGGCTACAAAAAAAGCTAACCAATCAGCCATTGAGTTTAACTCCTTCTTGACATGAGTGATGTTGAAAGATAATAGGTTCAAGATAAGTGCCCAAAAATTTTGGGTATATCATTTCATCAACTTGTTTCTAGGAGAGTATATATTACGTACAAGGTTCACAACAAGCTCGGAACCCCCAAAAACTGAAAGGTGACGACAACCAAGATTATAGGCGTTTTCAATGCCTAATAATAAAGCTTCAAATTCAGTGACATTGTTTGTGCAAACAAACTCCAACCTATAAGAAAAGCTATGGATTTTTCCTACAGGATAAATCAAGATAATGCCAGCTTCGTTAACTTCATTAGAGCATGAACCATCAAATTGCATGTGCCACACACCATCATCTAAATAATTTTTTTCCAAGGGAATGTTATCCTCCTCAACAAAGATGGAATACACTCCTAGGTCCTCTTCAATATAGTTTACATTAGGTTGTGGGACACTCTCTATGTAAGGTGAAATCCTTCCCTCTCTAAGGACTATAATGTTTTTACCATTTCGAGGAATGGATAAATGTGTTCCATCGAGTGAGAGGTATCCACCCATTAAATCTTGCCAATATCTTCCCAAGATGATTGATTAATTGCTTACTGGCATATCAATTACCTGAATACTAAGGGTTGTCCTTATTTCAGGGTGTTCGCACAAAAATAAGGTCACATCTTTCATCTCACCTATGGTTGTTTGTTATAGAATATTATAGGAGAGCATGCTTCTGGAATTTTCATTTGTACAAGACAAGCCCAACTCTTCCATAATAATCTTTGACATCACACTTGGGCCCAAACCGCCATCAATGAGGCAACAATGGGCGATTTTATCCATAATCTTTACAGAAATATAAAAAGGGGGATTTTTTACAGGGCATCTAAAGTCATGTACACCTACTTTATTTACAAACGAATCCTCTTTGTTTACCTCTTCAGAGAGTTTGGCTACAACAGAAGCTTTTCCTTCCATGAATTGTTTCAGATCCCTCTGTTGTTCAGGGACGACAACCATGTCCAGAAGGGTTGTATCTGCTTTAATGGTGGCCAAATGATTTAGGATATTGTATTTGGAAGAGGGGAAAGGGGAAGTAATTCCTTGACTCTCAGGAACCTTAGGAACCTGAACAGTAGCAGTGAGTGAGGATGAGATCGAGCTAGAAGAATTGTAGGGAGGATCAAATTTTCCTTTGGGAGCATAGGATTTGTTCCTAGTATTGATGATCATGACATCTTCTGGCTCTGTGAAATCTAGGAGCTCAATGGTAGTTTCTGGTATTTTACCAAAGATATTATCTCTAGCACTCTTCCTTACCTCACATGTGGCTTCTTCGTGGTGTTCCTCGCAAAATTTACACCAACTTCGAGGCAATATAGCTTTAGGATGAAAATTATTTTCAATCGGATTCCTAAAGGGGGGTGCGGAAGAGGATGAATCTCTAGGGGTGAGAGGGGATACATTCCCTTTTTGTTCATATGCTATCATACAATTATTCATATCTTGTACTAGTTGTAAGAGGGCGGACATGTCTGTCTGTTTAACTGATTCTCCCCGAGGAAGACCCGTTCTTTCAAGTTGTTCTTCATACTATAAAAAAGTATGCAAAGTGGAACCGAGGTTATCCATGGATTTTTCCTCAAGCCTATGATGGTAGGGGGAAGGCAATGCATTGTAATAATGCATGAAAGTGGCTTGGTTCTGAGGTCAAATGATTTCAGGGATTTGGTTGTATAACTTAGTGAAACACAAGTTGAAGGACTTGATGGTCTCACCATCCTTATAGGCGATGTTATTGTATTCTCGTAACTTATCACCTGGGATTTTAGATTTCCCATAAGTGGATCTAAACCAATAGATTAACTCCTCCCAAGTAGAAAAAATCTTAGGAGGAAGGTCAAAGAAATTGGCCACAACCTTTCCTTCCAAGGAATTGACGAATAAGCGCATGCAAGTATCATTGTCATTGGCTCCTATGTTGTGACAAGCATTGGAAAATTCCACCGGGTGTTCATTTGTAGTGACAGTGTTATTTCTGGAAAACCTAGGAAGATGTTCTTTGAATTTAGGAAGTGGACGAGTAGCAGGTGTTAGGTTAAGAGGAGAGGACACATGCCATAGTGTGGTTGTGGCATCTTATTCAAACTAAAAAATCCCATTTTTTTTATGACTTTGGTGGGATTTGTGGTAGATTGGACAGGGATATGGTGGCTATATAATCTACCAATCACTGACGAAGCTGAATACTGAGAAGAGGAAGCACTTCCAGTGCCACCAGATCCACCACTAGATGCCATCTTGTGGATGATTGATGAGGGAAAGAAATATGAACTGGATGAAATGGGTTGACAACACAACATTCCTTCTTCCTATTTTAGCAATAGAATTAATTTCAGGTGATAAGCCTCTTCTTCTTCTAGAAACATGAGAGTCTAAGGACATGAAAGAAAGTACAAAAATGAATGAACAAGAAGGTTACTGTTGATTTCTAGGTTGTCTATGTCTAGCTTCCCAACATTCTTAGGAACTAATATCGTGTCCAATTGTTTCCCATGAATGATTAAGCTCAGCACGAGTATTGGTAGTATCTAAAATAGTGTTGAACAAATTCAAATCAATGTTGGTCTGATATTGAATATTGGGCTCAATATTGGGCTGCCTTGCAATGGGCACAGTCATTAAGAAATAAAACAGTCAAAGAATCAATATCAGAAAAATGGATGTATTCGATGTTAATCAAGCATAAAAAATAACCAGAGAGATATTGAAGATCTCCCTAGTATGGTCGCCAAATAAATGTTAAGGAAAAGATACGATGTGATCTTACTCAATCATTTTTAGATTCTTCTTGGCTAAAGAAAAACAGACGGGAATATCACCCTATGTTTATAGCCATCAAAATTAATATCCTAAATCACAAGTATTGATTACAAGTGCTTAGGCTAGTATTTTTATAAAAAAAAAACTTGCCGAAAAATGCATTATTTATGCGATTTTCTGAATATAACAATAGTTGAAATAAATGTAGAAATAGAAGTAAATACACCAAGTCGATAATCAAGACAGATGAGACATAAAGAAATCCTTTATTTCATTCCAATTCATCAATGAGTCATTCTCTTTACAAAATTTTGTGAAGAAGTTTTGGACCAAAGTCAAACTTAGACATCCCCGATGAAACATACAAAAGGACCTCTAACAGAAAATCAAAAAACTGAACTCTAAAAGTTGGATCAGCTTGCCACAGATTGTTTCCCACTCGACTCTGAACAATATCCTTTGTCATTCACGAAAACTAATTTACAAACAGACAAATCTACACATACTATCAAAGATAGATCAACACCTATGAAAAGCAAGTATCTGAATGATGTAATTCAGCCCTAAATCTTGTTGTCTACAATAAGACCCTTCTATCATAAAAAAGAATTAGGCCCTGAATAAATTAAGGAATGAATGAAAAATGAACTATCTCAACACAAACTCAACGAGAAAAACTTAGTATGCTTCTTCTTCTCCTCTTCTTGTTCCTTCTTTTCCCTTTGCCTTTAAGAAAAATAGAATTGGTTGAAGCAGTTGAACTACTTCATTAGTTAAGTTAACTAAAACTCAACCAACTTTTAGTTAGGGGGCAAATTAATAAGTCATAATAAGGGTTTTAAAATAAATAATAACTAGTAGGTGGGACCCCTTGTGACTCCCTTTAGCTTTTAACAATCATACCACAACTAGTTAATTTAACAAACATCCCTCCTTGTGAATCCCATCATCACATTCATATTTGACAATTTATCTCAATGATATTTGAAATCATTTTCAAAATATAATACTCATATATCCAAAAATAGCATGTTGTCCAAAATTTCTGAAGTCAATTGTTCTCAACAATAAATAAATAAATAAAACTTAAAATCCATATTTTCCAGTCTGTGAGGCAATCTTTCCCTTGTTGTTGCTAACACCATTTAATCTCTCTAAACTTGCCTTAGGCTATGTGGATCTTTTAGGCCTAATCTCATTGATCACATGAGAGAAATTGTCCCTCAAATGCATGCGGGAGGACACAAATTTATCAGAATCATTTGAAGGCGAGGAAGGGGCAGTAGTGGCTTTCCCTTTGTCGGGGGCATGGTGGGCCTCGGTTTTCAACCTTTTTCTTGAAAATCTCATTCCTGTATGCATAATTGATTAGAAAATAGTTTCTTTATCAACCATACATGACAACTCTTTTTTAAAATATGAAATAAATTTTGGCTCAACAACATATCAAACTCATGCAATCCAATCCATACAAATTGTTTAACCATTGTCAATGAGTAGGGGGTGAACAAAGGTTCTGGGATATGTGAGGGGTTTGTATTGAGCGAAAAAATGTTGAAATGAGGAGAAACAAACATGGTTACTTCTCGCAGACAACAACAATCAACTGAAATGTAAACCAAAGAACACATCACTGTAATCCATCCATGTGATATTAACTGTCATAATAATGAGCTCCTTTTAACTGTAATTGAATTTTAGGAACAACGAGTGAGTAATGAATATGGGAAGGTGAGGGGATTGTAATTAGTGAAAAGTGAAATAATGGTAGGGAAGGAGAGCAGACACTATTCATAAAATTAATAAGTAATCCATAAAACCATTCTATATTAAATGAAAAAGATCCAACACTAATCAAATAATCACTGTGATCAATTAAACAACTATTGTGTATAACTTAATCAATTATGTGTATTAACTTGCTCACTTTTCGCAATTAAATCTTTAACACAGTGTCATCAAAACAAGACAATATGCCTTCCAGAACAACATGTATAAGAGTTATGTTTCTTCTCATTTGTCCCATTTAATATTTAAAACAATTTCCAAATGAACACACAGTCACTTGTTTCTACTGTGTTCAGCATCAAAACATCAACCACTGTCCATGAATTATTTCCTCAATCAAACACAGACACAGGTTTTTTTTTTTTTTTAAATCGTGCCCTATTACATTCCTCAATTCCATTTAACAATTAAATTGCAATGAGAGCATACTTTCACAGAACTTGTGCCCATCTCTGATGCGATGCAAAATATCCATCAAACATACATAGTGGACATCCAAAACACAATCATCAATATTTCAAATCACAATAATCTTGATTTTCCATTTAAACACACAGTAACAACAATCATCATTTCAACTTATACGATGTTGTAGGATACACATACCATTCAACAAAACGAAAGATCATTTATGTTACTGTACATGTCTAATTACTCTAAATCAAAACATCAAACGATGTTGAGCTATCAATCCAATACAAGGAGACAACAACTGTATGCCCAATTCCATTTCTCAAACCAACCAATTTGAACGGTGTTGAACTATTGAATCAATTTCCACAATAAAAGAATACAAAAACTATACACCAATCATAAAAAACATTGTGGAAGATATTAACAGAGACGACCAATAATCAACCATTGTCGACTATACTCCACCAAATCATAACAGTCAAACATGTGCTTGACAGGATATAACTGGCTCCAAAAATGGGATTTGAATAATCAAGGGTTCGCTCTGTGGAACCAACACAGGGAGACTGGATTCAGACACCAAGAACAGGTGAGAAACTTTCGAGACAACATGGTGGAAACACAAGCCATATAACCAATAGATTTGCAAGACAGGGTGACATTTCACCAGGTAGGAGAGACTATTAACAGAGGGGAGAAGACTTCTCATTGGCCCGTAATAACACTGAGAACACGCAGGGCATAACCCTTGTGGTTTTCCCAATCAACCCGAAAAATGATGATATAAAATAGAGCCATGAAATAACAATCAAACTTAAATCAAGCACCTTTGCATAATAGCCATCATAACACACTGCGCAAACATCAATAGCATGAACAATCCCATACCTAGGTGAAACGATACATAGTGGCACAAGGTGGTTCAAAATTGAAACCAGCAACCCCATAACAACAAAAATGACTGGGTATGGTGAAAATAAATGTGTGGAGACAACCAACAAATCTGGACTGAATGAAATCCTCCAACCAAAACCAATAAGGACGATAGATATCCTTCATATCTTCTAGCACTCAGAATAATCAATGAAACTGTGACCTCGACAATCATTTTCATTTGCAATGAAAACCACACAAACAATCCATTCCATAGAAATATCACAAGTTTACACCATTTCCAGTCTCAATAAAAGCATAGACCCATACATATTTGAGCCAATATCTATTTCATAATCAAAGTGGGTTCATGGATGGTGAAAAATACATACCTGTAACCAAGAAGCCTTAAAAATGCGAGCTTGGTCGAGCATTTCTTCCCTTACCTAAAAATCAGAGCTTAACCACATCAAAACACAATTGAACAATAGCCAAGCTAGGGTGATAGCCAGTGGGAGAGGTATGGAGTGACGTGCAATAAATGCACGTCGCTTCCATCCTTTACTCATTCAATTCCTTAGTACATGCCAACCAACCCTTCATTAATCGATACAATTAATCTATGCATCGAAACTACCATCAATTACATTCCAAGTGCACCACCATATATCACATTAACCATTTCCAAACATACCATAACACATATCAAACATGCCTTCACATGACTCAATATATCGCATAGCCAATTAACATTGTTAGTTAGGACTAACACCATTCCTTTTAAGCTTCAAATGCATAGTGCAACATCGTATAACATAGTAGCATAGTTCCTTTATTTTGGATTTTGTTCATATTGCTTTATTTATTTTCAATTGCTCTTTTTTGTTGTTATTGTTGGCATGTTTTTAGGCAGGTGTGCTTGTCATTGATGGCAAGATTAGAGTATGCAGCGATGGAAAAAAAGGGAAAACGTAAGCTCATAAGAGATAGTGTAGAGGGTCATGCAGAGTGCAAGAGTTTGCTTGTTCATTTGATGACAAATATACAGGCAAGGAAGATCATCAACATAGGGATAATGGCATGGAAAGATCAGAAGCGTAAACTCCATTTCAGAGTTTTGGATACCGGGCATTGGAGGAGTCAAGGAAGCAACTCACGACAAGAATGCCGAAATGGAGAAATGAGAAATGCTGGAATATGTTGATTCGACTCCATTTCGTAGTTTTGGATACTGGGAGATTGAGAAGTCAAGAGTCGAGACTCTTCAACACAGGAGTCTCGGAGTTGCGAAATATGGAACCCTGAAATCCCGAAACAGGCACATCAACCGAAGTTTTGGATACCGGGAGATTGAGAAGTCAAGAGTCGAGACTCTTCAACACTGGAGTCCTGAAGTCGCGAAATGAAAAACGCCGAAATCCTGAAACAGACACATCAACCGGAGTTTCGGATACCAGGAGATTGAGAATTCAAGAGTCGAGACTCTTCAACATAGGAGTCTCAAAGTTGCGAAATGCAAAACGCCGAAATCCTGAAATAGGCACACCAACAAAGAGTTTCGCAGACTAGGAAATAACTCCATTTTAGAGTCCCAGATACCAGGAGCTGAAGTGTCAAAACACTTCACCACAGGAGTGTTGAAATTCTGAATCATCGAAATGTGAAACGAGGAAATATCGAACTGTTGATCTGACTCCATTTCGGAGTTTCGTATACCGGGAGTTGAAGTGTCGAAACACTTCACCACAGGAGTGCCGAAATGTCGAATCATCGAAATGAGAAACGACGAAATACCGGACCGTTGATCTGACTCCATTTCAGAGTTTTGGATACCGAGAGTTGAAGTGTCGAAACACTTCACTACAGGAGTGTCGAAATACCAAAATGAAAAATGCGAAATCGCGAAAGAACTTTATGGATAAACACCTAGTCACAACTGTTGGCATGTGAAGGAAGGAGCTTGCAAGTTGCAAGGCTCGATTTTGTGATCAGGAGTTGGAAGAGTCAGAGTGACTCGCAACAAATTCATGAAACACGAAATTGTGAAATGCAGTTTTGAATAAGCCTATGTTCATAGCCAATGGTCACATCTACGAAAGATGGAGGAAGGAGGTAGTGCAATCAAGCTCCATTTCAGGGATCGAGACTTGAAGTGTCAAGACACTTGATCACACGAATTGTTGAATGCCAAAATGTCGAAATGGTGAAATGTCTATGTAGCCGATGGTCACCGTCGGTGGTCACGTAAGTGGAAGGAGCTACCATAGCTAGGCTCCATTTCAAGGTTCTCACTGTAACTGCTAGAAACCACTGATGGTTTCTGCCAAAGGACTCGAAGATACTTTTGTGTGATTTCCAAAGGAGTGGAAGAGTCTCAAGGAATCTGCTAGTGGAATGAAGACTGGTCATAGAGGTGATTGACAGATGGAAGAGCGTTGAAGCTTGTAACTGCAACAGAGAGGTTGAGCTCGACTGTAACACAGAAGATGAAGAGTCTCGACTGCTAGAGAGGTGAAGGAATCTTGGCATAACACCCAGTGATGATGGACGCATGGGTTTAACTGCTAGAGAAGCTGAAGAGTTTCCATGATGATCAGGCAGAGCACTTGACATGGAGAGAGCATGCAGAAGCATGTCATGATAGCATGCACAAGGTGCATAGAGACTATAAGTAATCAGAACAAAGAAGAGATAGAGTTGTTGTTGTTGAGAGTGATTAAGGAGTGTAGAAGGAGGAGTGTGCAGCAGTGGAAATACAGAGAAGAGGAACGGTGAATTGAATGGACATGGCACACAGAGAATAAAAGGTAGAGGCACAAAAAGCATAAGGCATGGGTGCAACAAGACAATGAGATGGTGAAGGAAGGCTGAGGTTCTCTTGTAGAGAAAAACAAAAGATCAGAAAGGGAAAGAAGATGCAGACAGAGAGACACTGATATAGGAGATCAGAGCAGCATAGCAGAACAATGATAAGTCTAGTAAGCCAATGATAAATATTGTATCACTATGATAAATTTATATAAACCAAAGATTTATATTTTAGGGTGGAAGGGAGGTGCTAGGGAGGATTGTTGTCCTCAGAGGTTCAAGTGGGTTCTTGAACACAGGGAGTTGTAGCTTCCATCTAGTTGTAGCTAGATAAACCAGGGAGGCAGGGTGGTGCAAGGGAGAATTGTTGTTCTCTGTTTTACAGGTTGGTTCCTGTGTGACTGGAAGTTGGTGCTTCCATCCAGTTGGTGTTGGAAAATTTAGGGATTTGGTGCTTCCTTATAGTGGGTGCTAGAGAAACCAGGGAGTCGGTGCTTCCTTCTAGTGGGTGCTAGAGAATCTAGAGAGTTGGTGCTCTCAGCAAGTAACAGCTTGCAAAACATAGGTTGTAGCCTCATTATGATTTGGTGCTCATAAGTATGATAATGTACAAAATGTAAAGTATACTTATCATATAAAGAAGAAGAGGTTTTTACCCTTAATGGGTTTCCTCAAGAAATGGTGCAGACCCCGAATCTCGGGCCAAGATCCATGCAGGATCGTTCTAAAATTCCCTTGAGCTGAAGTGGCTCCTTTGGCTCCCTGCTGAAACCTTTAACAATCCAATCCATAGGTCCTGGTAAAACCTCGCCTTAAGAAACTAACACCAAGGGCAAGCCTCACACTTCCATATGACCATGACCTGGTCCCGACACAAGCGCCTTTCGCAACTCGCATGTTTGTGGGTTGAAGACCCTCGACTTCTCTTCAGTAAATGTCGATACCTGAGGTGCGATGGGGTATGGCTCCTTCCTTGACAGCACGATCCATGCATAACCGTCGGCTAGGGATAAGTACTAGCACCTCTTCATAACTCGCGACCTCACGACTTAGAGTGTTGAACCCTGGCACTCTCCCTTTACGGAACTCCAAGAGGCGATGGTTGACTCCCCTTTTCGCACTTTCGCAACTAACCATCTCGTGAGTTGAAAGGTTGAACATTCAGGCCCTTTTTTTATGAAAATCCAAGGAGCGAAAGGCAGAGAAGGATTGACTCCTTCAGCGCTTCTCTGAAATCACAACTTTGCGACTTGAATTGTTGAGCCTTTGTGCTCATTTCTTACCAGAATCTGAAGCACAAGAAATCAATAGGGTGTTGACTCCCTTTTCAAATGACATGTGTCCACCACCTGTCACTTCTTCTTCCTCTCTTCGGGCGTCTTATCATCACGCCACTTGTTAACCACACATTTACCACCAAGCGGATGTACCACGGGTTGCACGAGCCCTTGCAACTCGCAATATCATGACTTCTGCAGTCGAAAATGATTCCTCCCAACCTCTAAAACCCCGATACACGATATCCTATGAAGATTCAGATCTGATGATTCTCCCGCAGCTTGGATCCAATGGTATGGATATTCTTCCTTCGCTTCTCACAACTCAGGGCCTCACAACTCCAAGAGTTTGGTCTTCGAACTCCAAACTCATGAACCCCGAGTTCACGAAATGATCCGACGACCCAAACTGACCACGATCGATGGTCCTCGTTGATCCTTGACACCAACGAAATGGGTTTGTCCAACCCTTATCCACCCTGCAACTTCTCCAGATCCTATGGTCCTTGCAACTTCACGATTTCTCCACGGAGAATTATGACCATTTGATTTCTTCCTCAAGAATCTCTGTGGAACGAGACAATGTCCTTCCCCCGACACTTAACCTTTTGCGCGATAATTTCATTTCCTCATCTCCCTTTGAGGTATTTTTATCCCCATCCTCCTTTGAAGTGTTCAAAGGTGTTATCCCTCCTGATCTTTAACTTGTAAACTCAAGTTTCAAAAAGGACTCCTGCACACACTCCTTGCGACAATCTTTCAAATACTCCTGGGTATTTTATCTTTCGACTATGTGCACTTTCTACAATAGAAGTCTTTCTCTTTTCAACCTTAGCTGATAAGTTTTAAGGCCTCAACTAGCCTGCACACACCTTGCATGACTTCTATGCTTCACCTGCACTTCTACTGGAATGAGAACAACGATATATCTCCTGAGATTTCTGAGATAAAAATCAAAACCCTTGTCAATGCACACCTTGTAGATGTTTCACTTCACTCCTTGCAGGAACTTCTCTCACTTAGGAAGATAAACAATTGAAACTCATTCTCTCTCTCTCTCTCAGACTTCAAACATTCAACATGAAATCATACATACACAGCATAGCCTCATAAAAAATGCATAACAGAGAGAATAAAACAACCATAAGCATACCATTCACCAGGTATAAACAGAAAACATCATAACACCATGAAGTCTAATTCAAATCTTCTTATATTATTTCAAGCTCTTGTACATGGGTCTTTCTCCACAACTCTCGGCTACAGCTCTATGCTTATGTTCTAATGAATAATCATAATACAAAGAAGAGGGTGTCTATATCTGTTTTCCCTCTTGCTCTTCTAAACTGTCTAATCTATAATTCAAATCTACCTACTTTCATTAACTGGGCTTAAATGCCTTTTACATTGACAGATGAGAGCAAATCGCTCACGATTTGTTTACAACAGCCAGATATAAATGCAATTACACTTCTAGCTACTACATTAATATCCACTTCTTAATCTTTTCAAAAACATTTAAAAACGTGTAAAATGTGTGTTGCGCTCCTCCCAGTTGGCTGCTTATGATGCTCCTGCATCATACTCCCTTGCTTGAAAATTTTCATGAACTCTTGTTCATGAGCTCTTGCATGGTCTGTCCATGCTTATGAATTTCTGCTTCATCTTCCCAACTGGCATCTTCAACTGGATGTCCTTTCCACTTGACCAAGTATTCAAAATACTCTTTTCTCCTAGTCTTCCTACTGACTCTCTTGCCAATTATACTTTCCATCTGTGGATTTTCAACTACAGGAATTTTTTTGGTCCATTGAACCTCTGTATGTTTATCCTTTGCTCATGTTTCTTCATCTTTGTAAGGGTACATATCCGCAACATTGAATATTGGTGAAATTTCGATCCCATCGGGTAATTCAATCTCATATGCATTTGCCCCAAATTTCTTTATGACCTTGCATGGTCCAATATTTTTCATCTTTAGTTTATTATATGTTCCCCTTGGGAACCTTTCCTTCCTCAGATGCGCAAGAATCAAATCACCATCTTCAAATTGAATTTATCGCCTATGTTGATCTGCTCTCTGCTTGTATTCTTGACTTGAACTCTACAATTGCTCCTTGACTCGGCTGTGAAGCTCCTTCATTGCTTCTGCAAAGTCCTCTGCACTAGCACTTCTGAATTCAGCTTGCTCTGAATCTTTCAATTCAGAAACTCCCCTTGGTTGCATTCCATATACAATTTGGAATGAACTCTTCCCTATGCTTCTATTGATTGAATCATTATAAGAAAATTCCACCTGTGGCAGAATGTGATCCCACTAACTATGGTGTTCAGTCACTAGGCTCCTCAGCAAGTCTCCCAAGCTTCTATTCACGACTTCTGTCTGTCCATCCGTCTAAGGATGATACACTGAGATAAAAGACAAACGTGTCCCCAGATTCTTCCATAAAGTCCTCCAGAAATGTCCTACGAACTTGATATCTCGATCAGAAACGATACTCCTTAGCAAGCCGTGAACTCTGACGACTTCCTTGAAAAATAGGTTCGCAATATGAGTTGCGTCACTGGTTTTCTGGCATGGTAAGAAATGTGCCATCTTGGAAAATATGTCGTCTACCACAAAGATTGAATCACATCCTCTTTGTGTCCTTGGCAGTCCCAATACAAAATCCATGCTCACTGCGTCCCATGGCCTCTCTAGTACGGATAATGGTTGGTATAACCCTGTGTTTTTCCTTTTTCCTTTTGTGTGTTGACAAATCCTACATCTTTCCATAAATTTCTTAACATCTTTCCTCATCCCTGGCCAATAATATGAGCTATTCAACTTTGAGAATGTTTTTTCATGACCGAAGTGTCCGACCAATCCTCCAATGTGTTTTTCTTTCAACAGGTTCTCCCTCATGGAGCATTTTGGAATACATAGTTGATTGCCCCTAAATAATAATCCATCTTGGATCATATATTCGGTCCATTGGTTTCTATCCCTGAGAAATGGATTCTTAGATGCCTCATATGCTTCCTTAAAATATAGATCATCTCTATACATTTATTTGAGGTTATCAAAACCCAAAGTTTTGACTCTGAATTCTTGCATAAGCAAACATTTCCTGCTCAAAGCATCAACAACTTTGTTAGCAGTTCCAGAAATATGCTTACTTACAAAAGTAAAATTCTACATGAATTCAACCCATTTAACATGTTTTTGGTTCAAATTCTCCTGTTGAGTCACAAATTGTAAAGCATGATTATCGTTGTACAAAACAAACTCTTTAGGAACCAAATAATGTCTCCATTTCTTCAACGCTTGTATGACTGCATAAAATTCTTTGTCATATGTTGAGTACTTGATCTTCACTTCATTCATTTTTTCACTGAAGTATGTGACCGGCCTGTCGTCTTGTCTCAAGACCACTCTAATTGTAAATCCACTCGCGTCACACTTGACTTGGAATGTCTTACTAAAATACGGCAAAACCAGAATTGGTTGTTCTGTGATCTTCTTCTTCAACAGGTTGAAGATTTTTTCTGCTTCTTCTGTCTAGTGAAATTTTTTATTTCTTTTCTTCACTGTATCCATCATTGGTGCGCTAATCCCACTGAAATTTCGGATGAATTTCCTGTAGAAAATTTCCAAACCATGGAAGCTTTGAACTTCAAACACACTCTTGAGTGATGGCCAATTCTTAATCGCATTTACCTTTTCAAGATCCATCTTCAGCTCATTTGCAGAGATAACAAAACCCAAATAAATGAGTTTTGTCCTCATAAATGATGATTTATTCATATTAATCATTAATTTCTCTTGCTATAATCTCTTCATTACTGCAGCTAAATGATTTAAGTGCTCTGCTTCTGTCTTGCTGAAAATTAATATATCATCAAGATATACAATGATGAATTTCCCAATGAAATCCTTCAGGACTTCGTTCATCAATCTCATGAAAGTACTAGGTGCATTTGTTAAGACAAATGGCATGACAAGCCATTCATACAACCCCTCATTTGTCTTCAATGTTGTCTTCCATTCATAACCTTATTTCATTCGAATCTAATGATACTTGCTTTTCAAATCAATTTTTGAAAAAAATCCTTCTCCACTCAAGCAATCCATCAAGTCATCCATCCTTGGTAATGGAAATCTGTATCTGATGGTAATCTTATTGATTTCTCTTGAGTCTGTACACATTCTCCAACCTCCATCTTTCTTTGGGCTGAGCACTGTTGGAACAACGCATGGACTCAAGATTTCTCTAAGCAATCCTTTGTCCATTAAGTCCTGGACCTATCTCTTGACTTCTTCATTTTCCTGTGGTGTCAACCTGTACACAACTTTGTTTGGTAAACTGGCTCCAGGTATAATATCAATGTGATGACTTATACTTCTGATAGGTGGCAACAAACAAGGTAGTTCGTCCACTACTATATAAACAAACTCTCCCAGCAACTCCTGGATTTCCTCTGGTAAATCATCCACTCTTGTACTAGTTAAAACAATTCTAGGCTTCCTGAACACAATAAATTGTGTGTCTTCCTTCTTCTTAACCTCCCTAAGAAGTTCCTTCCCACTCATGAGAAGTACAGTGTTTCTCACCTCTGGTTTCACTTCTTTATCCTTAATCGGCAACAACATGTGCATCCTCCCATTCTTCTCCAGGGTGTATGTGTTCTTTCTCCCATCATGAGTCACATTTTTATCATATTGCCATGGTCTACCCAACAATAGATGACAAACATCCATGGGAATGACATCACATAATATTTCATCTTTATATCCTCCTATTTTAAACTCAACTAAACATTCTTTAGTGACATTTACCTGATGCCCTTTTTGTAGCCACAAAACTTTGTAGGGGGTTGGATGTATGATAGTCTCCAGCTCCAGCTTTTCTACCATCTCTGTAGATACAAGATTGTCTATGCTACCACTGTCCACTATGACTTTGCATACTCTATCTTTAGTTTTTCAAGCAGTCCGAAATAGACTGTTTCTTTGGGCTGGGTTCTCTGCCTCTTTCTCTGGCTTCAAGAGAAATTTCCTCATCATCAAGGATCTTCTTCCCTTAGCATCTTTTTCCTCAACATTCCTTCCTTGAGCTTCGGCAATGTGAGTTTCACCACCATATTTCTTCTTATCTAGACACTCATAGGATTTATTTCTTATCTTTCCACAGACAAAGAATTTTACTTCACCGCCTCTTTCTCTTCCTCTTCCTCTAGCTCAAGGAAAAGTATTTCTATCAGCATACTACCCTCTCTATGAGCTTCCTCCTCTCTCAGGTTGAGTTTAAGGTTTCTTCCCCTCTTCTTTAGGTTTTCAAGTCCTATCTTGGGCAATTGTTTTGCCTCTGGATTGACTTCTACCTTGGCCTCTTTGACCTTGCTTCCATCTCAGCTTCTCTTCAGCTTTCAGAGCCATCTAATAAGCATCTTCTACAGTCTGAAGGGTCACCATGCTCATCTCATCTTGGATGTCATATCACAGACCATTCATGTACCTGGAAACTTTTTCATCATCGCTTTCCCGATGACCTGCTCTGATGTTTATATTGTATAATTATTCAGTGTATTCTTTCATTGACATCAGCTTCTGTCTCAAATTCTGCATCCTCCGAAACAGAGTGATTTGATAATCCTTGCGTATGAATTTTTCTTTCATCTTTGCAACCATTCTATCCCAGCTTTTGATTTTATGCTTGCCCTTGCAGCGTCTGTCAGCCTACAGTTCATCCCACCATAGTGTTGCATGCCCTTTAAGTCTAGTAACAAAATGTTTGACCTTCTTTTCTTCCTCAACATCCTCATAGTCGAAGTATCTATCCAGAGCTCTAATCCACTCTAGAATCTCTTCAACATCCAGGTTTCCCTCATACACTTGAATGTCCATTTTTTCCCTGGCACCCATCCTTGCAACATCCCTAAATAGGCATTCATCAGCAACATCTTTGACTGCAACTTCTTCTCCTTCATGTCCAGTTTCATTTTCACTTTCAGCTTCGTTGATATCCCCAGCGTCAACTGTGTGCCTTTGTGTTGTATCCATGGCATCAATCCTAGCATGTAGTTCGTGCATTTCTCTTTCCACTGCTGGATTAGGCATCAGTCTGTCTCTTCTCCTCGATGGCATGGCTGTAAAATTTCTCCTCTTTTCTCTACTACAGAAAGCAAAGAACTTGTTCTGGGCTCTGATACCAAATGGTGTGTATCATATTACTCTTCTTCCTCCTGCTTCCTCTGTCTGCAATATACAAACATATTCAGGCTTTGATACCAAATTGTGCAGACCCTGACCCTCGGGCCAAGATCCGCGTAGGATCATTCTAAAATTCCCTTGAGATAAAGTGGCTCCTTTGGCTCCCTGTTGAAACCTTTAACAATCTGATCCATAGGTCTTGGTGAAACCTCTCCTTAAGAAACTAACACCAAGGGTGAGCCTCACACTTCCATACGATCACGACCTAGTCTCAGGACAAACTCCTTTTGCAACTCGTGTGTTCGTGGGTTGAAGACCCTCGACTTCTCTTCAGCAAACGTCGATAACCAAGGTGCTATGGGGTATGGCTCCTTCCTTGACATCGCCCTCCACATGTAACCATTGGTCAGGGCTAAGTACTAGTGGCTCTTCACAACTTGTGACCTCACGACTTAGAGTATTGAACCCTGGCACTCTCCCTTTAGGAAACTCTGAGAGGTGATGGTTGATTCCCCTTTTCGCACTCTCGCAACTCACAATCTCGCGAGTTGAAAGGTTGAACCTCTAGGCCCTTCTTTTATGAAACTCTGAGGCATGAAATTCAGAGAAGGTTTGACTCCTTCATCTCTTCTCTAAACTCGCAACTTCGTGACTTAAATTGTTGAGCCTTTGTGCTCCTTTATTACGAGAATCCGAAGCACGAGATGTGTACACCACTTGTCTCCACTTCTTCCTCTCTCCAGGCATCTTATTGTCACACCACCTGTCAGCCACACGGTTCCCACCAAGTGGATGTGCCATGGGTTGCACGAGCCCTCGCAACTCGCAAGCTTGTGACTTTTGCAGTCGAAACTGATTCCTCCCAACCTCTGAAAACCCGATACGTGATATCCTATGAAGATTCAGATCTGACAATTCTCCCGCGGCTTGGATCCAATGGTTTGTATCTTCTTCCTCCACTTCTCGCAACTCGATACCTCATGACTCCAAGAGTTTGGTCTTCCACCTCCAAACTCACGAACCCCGAGTTCGCGAAATGATCCGACGACCCAAACTGACCACGATCGATATTCCTCGTTGATCCTTGACACCAATGAAATGGGTTCATCCAACCCTTATCCACCCTGCAACTTCTCTATATCCTACATTCCTCATAACTTCACGAGTTCTCTATGGAGAATTCTAACCGTTCGATTTCTTCCTTAAGAATCTTTTTGGAACGAGACAATGTCCTTCCCTTGACACTTAACCTTCTACACGATAATTTCACTTCCTCATCTCCCTTTGAGGTATTCCAATCCCCATCCTCCTTTGAAGTGTTTAAAGGTGTTATCCCTCCTGAGCTTTAACTTGTAAACTCAAGTTTCAAAAAGGACTCCTTCACACACTCCTTGCGACAATCTTTCAAATACTCCTGGGTATTTTATCTTTCGACTCTGTTCACTTTCTACAACAACAGTCTTTCTCTTTTCAACCTTAGCTGATAAGTTTTAAGGCTTCAACTAGCCTACACACACCTTGCACGACTTTTTTGCTTCACTTGCACTTCTGTTGGAATGAGAACAACGGTATCTCTCCTGAGCTTTCTGAGATAAAACTCAGAACCCTTGTCAACATACACCTTGCAGACATTTCACTGCACTCATTGCAGGAACTTCTCTCACTCGGGAAGAGAAACAATTGAAACTCATTCTCTCTCTCTCTCAGACTTCAAACATTCAACATGAAATCATACATACACAGCATAGCCTCATAACAAATGCATAACAGAGAGAATAAAACAACCATAAGAATACCATTCACCAGGTATAAACAGAAAACATCATAACACCACAAAGTCTGATTCAAAGCTTCTTATATTATTTCAAGCTCTTGTACATGGGTCTTTCTCCACAATTCTCTGCTATATCTATATGCTTCTATTCTAATGAATAATCATAATACAAAGATGAGGGTGTCTATATCTGTTTTCTCTCCTGCTCTTCTAAATTGTCTAATCTATAATTCAAATCTACCTACTTTCATTAATTGGGCTTAAATTCCTTTTACATTGATAGATGAGAGAAAATCACTCATGATCTATTTACAATAGCCATATATAAATTCAAGTACACTTCTAGCTACTACATTAATACCTGCTTCTTAATCTTTACAAAAACATTTCAAAACGTGTAAAATGTGTGTTGCGCTCCTCCCTACTGGCTGCTTACGATGCTCCTACATCAGGAAATATCTTTGTGTATCTCATATGGGTGAATGATGCTGAATGTTCTATTTCTTACTTCCTTTCATTACTGCGATTGTCTTTAAGATCTCTACAAAGAGTTTAAAATAAGCATAATTGTTTAAGCACGGTAACAACTGATTCACCCCCCCCCCCTCTTAGTTGTCCAACAATTGGTATCAGAGCTGGTCCCTTTTATCTAAGGGTAGATCCTAGAGCTTAAACATGTCAAGCCATGAAGGAAATTCAACCAATAAGGCCCCTCTATTCAATGGAACAAACTTTGCCTTCTGGAAAGTTAGAATGAGAACTTACATAATGGATTTAGGTGCAGATGTCTGGGATGTGGTAGATACTAGTTATGTAAAGACAATTGTACTAGCTAATAAGGATGACAAGCTAGAATTTAGCTTCAATTCTAAGGCTATGAATGCTATCTTGAGTGGGCTTGCAGAAGCAGAATTCATAAAATTTATGCACCTAGGAACTGCCAAAGAAATGTGGGACAAACTCATTAGAAGTTATGAAGGTAATGAGAAGGTAAAGGACGCCAAGATTCAAATCTATAGAGTACAATTTGAACATATGAAGATGAAAGAAGGTGAAACTGTTGGAAAACACTTTCTGAGAGTTGAAGAACTGGTAAATGCAATGAAATCACTTGGTGAAAAAAATTGAGGAACCTTCTTTAGTTCAGAAAATTTTGAGATCTCTACTAGATAGGTTCAACCCGAAGGTTTCTACTATAGAATAACTTAATGATCTAAAAACCTTGGAGTTTGATCAACTTCTAAGAACATTGACTATATATGAAATGAGAATAATTAAAGATAAACCCACCTCTAGAGAAGAATCATTTAAAGTAGACAAGAATGAGGATTCTGAGCCTGATGAAATTGAAGAAAAAATTGTGAAGACACTGAAGAAGGGATCAGGAAAATACAAAGGTAAACTGCCCTTCAAATGTTTCAACTATGGTAAGATAGGTCATTTTGAAAATAAATAGCCTCACAAAGAAAAAGGATCAGACATCTGATGATGAGGAGAAGCAAAAACATAGAAATTTCTTTAAAGAGAATAATTTTAAGAAGAAAAGTCTTTGTGTAAACAATGATGATGATCCTTCAGATGATGAAGACAATGACTCCTCTATTGAAGATAAACCAAATTACTTCATACTTATGGCCAAAGAGGATTATGATAATAAAAGCACAGGAAGTGAGGCTAATGAAGAAGAAGTTGTGGTTGATATGGAAGGAGAATTGATCAGTGCACTAGAAGAGATTGCCAGACTCAGAATTAAGAACAGAAAGAAAAAACAATTGTTGATACAGTTCATGAAAGACAGTAAAAATCCTAATGAATACTTTTCCCTGCTAAAAGTAGAATTAGAAGAGGTAAAGAAAATCGAGGAAATTCTGAAACAATAGTTATCAGAAAAGAAGGCAAGATGTAAAGCTCTGGAAGAAGAAGTAATGAAAACTAGGAAAGAGTTGGAGAAGTTTCAAGCCTTGTATCATCAGAATCTGTCAAGTATCAAAGCCTCAGAAGGATTAGCCACCATTCTGAATCAACAAAGGAATCCAAAGTTGAAAACTGAAAGCTGAAGAGGGATCAAGTAGTGGTCAACCAAGAAACAAAGAATCCATCAAGTTTATCAAATCTACAACCAATGACCACATCAAACTTGCAGAAACAAAGGAAGACAATCAACTGCCCAGGAGGGGTAAAGAAAAAGGTGCCAGGACTGAATCTGTAGAACAAAGAAATAATGCACTCCCTGCTCAAGGAAATCATCAACATGGAAGAAATCTACATGTTCCAAGAAGACAACCATTTTCCGGGTGCCAACATTTTTTCTATGGATATTGTTTCGTTTGTTCTAACTTTGGTCATAAAGTTGTAAATTGTTCTTTAAAATTAAATTATGAGCAATCAAGACATTCAAGGTATAGATATCTTCCACAACAAAGAATGAGACAGCCAAGTAACAAAACACCACAGACTGCAAATCACTTGATGGATGGGAAAAGGACATAGGTTAAGCATAACAATAATTATGATCCTTTATTCAATGAACCGGAATGTTACATCTGTCATAACTATGGACATAAATCTATTGACTATCGCTTAAGGAACTATGAACCAGATTTGAATTCCCCTGCTGAAAATGTCAAGGTTTGGAAGAAGAAAGAAAGTGACAAGTGTGGATTAGTGTTATCAGCTCAAAGACAAACAAAAACTTGGTATATAGATAGTGGATGCTCCAAACATATGATGGGAGACAAAGGTAAGTTTCTATCTCTAAGTGAAAGAAAATTAGGAAACGTAACCTTTGGAAATGATGCTCCAGGTAAAATAAAGGGTAAAG
>JZKD02S1595476.1:377069-387869 GCA_000966675.3 Picea glauca
AGAGAAAGGCCTCAACATATTCATCCTTTCTTGAGAGTGCATCTGCCACAACATTTTTCTTCCCTTTTTTATAGATGATTTCAAAATCATAACCCAATATCTTGGTCACCCATTTGTTTTTTCTTCTGAAGATAGTCTTTCTTTTGCTGTATCTCCAAATTTTCGGCCCTTATGGGTATGAAACTTTATTTTTTTGTAGTTATCTAATATTTCTTCTCTGCAATTCCACAGGTCTGATAAAAATTGGATGTGCCAAGTGGAATTTACGGTAACTTCCCCACAACTTGATGATTTTTGGCCTTTCTAGAAGATCCCCCTTGTATAGCGTTCCCCGCACAAACTAATTGATATAAAATTATGAAACTTGTACCAAAAATACTACAGATTGTCCACTATCCAATGCAACTAGTCTCACTCAATTTGGATACTCTAGGAAGTAGTTATGATTGTTTTACCTGGAACACCTACTTGAGACAAGTCAATAGGACTAGTCTGATACCCTATCTTCCACAGGGTGTATCTACAAATTTAAGATGACCCAAAAGCTGAATGTTTTACCACAGATAACTTACTAATTTCTGTGAATATCCTCCTGAGTTCAGGGTATGAAACGTTACATAAAAAAAATTATAGCGAAAATTCTGCAATGACTCAATTCAAGATGATTCCAGAACCCTATCTTACACAGGTTGTATCTCCGAAAGTATAAGGCCTCAAGAGATGGAATTTAAACCAATGTACCTTGATCCGTCTAATAATATCCTCCAATTTGTTCCTTCTGAAATGTTGTAGAAAACAATTTATAGCGAAAATTCCAAGGTGTCTCCGATGTAGCAGCGAAACCCCAAGACCTTGAGCTTTGATACCATATGTTAAGAACCAAATATCAATATAGCATAGAAAAACCTCAGAATAAGTACTCAACGCCTTGAAAAAGTGAGAAATTCAAATAATAAGCCTCTTTGAGGGGGAAACCTCCTTATGGCCACATAAATGTCCAATTACAAGAAGATTCCAAATGAAAATGTCTCCTTGGTATATATAGGAGACTAGGAGGTACAATTACAACTAATGCACTCAAGCCGACATAAATAAAATAACATCACTAATGTAATATGCCCCAATTAAGGGGTAATGAGCCACTATTTAAGGATTAACAAAGAAGATCGAAGAGACAAAATCCAAGCTCTAAGAGCACAAGAACAAGGTCAGAATTGAAGTTGGACGAATACAAGGGACCTATTACTAGAAGTAAAAGAAATCAACTGTGTAATCTAGGAAGTGAAAAACATATTCCTGAAATACCTCCAGATATGGCGGGAATAAATGAAAAGAGACGTGAAGAACCACAAGAAGAACCACGAAGAGAACCTCATGAATAAATACAAGTAGGTGGTGGAATAAATCAAGAAGGGAGAATATTTGGAAACCGAAGAAGATTTAGAGATTCCCCCCTCAATCATTGAGTTGAGCAACATGACCTCCCTGTTCTCCCTAAGGGTACTTTGAATGAATTTTCCGGAGAAGAACAATTGATGCCAAAAGTTCTATAGCGGGAAAACCCCCCTATGGACTACACTAGGGTTCAACATGTATGAATATATAACCGTCTAAAAGTCTCCTACTTTTTATAACTACCCTGACTATACCCTAAATTCATACATGAAATACAAAGTAAGAGGACCCGATAACTCTACCTTAAACACCATGTCCGGTGTTGATTCTTTCACGTTTGATTGCTCCTCGACTACAAGTCTCCTCCCAAGGCTAACCTGCATTCAAAAAAATACAAACAAGAAACTACAAACATGCATCTCATATATGAATTAGTGGGTTATATATCATAATAAAACATGAATCAAACATAAATATTGAACACATCATATGGTGGGACAGAAAAAGTATTCCTTTTGTTAGAATCATAAAGTTTACTTACAATGAGATCGACAACTGCTCCTCGAACCTAGTTCGAGATCCTCTTCACCAAGCTCCAACTGCACTTCCACGTATCTTTCTCCTCTCACACTTCTTCTAAGGAAATGGTATGGGCTTATGATGGAGGAAAAAGGCAAGAATGGGAAATTTTGGCACAAAACTCACAAGGTGGATGCAAATTCTTGGGGCAAGGAGGGGATGTGAAACGGGCAGAGTTTCACTGTTCTTATGCTTATGTTGTGAATGAGACCCCAACACCTTCTTTTATATGACAAAAGGATGGTTATTTAGTTGGGTGACGGGCTATAGGCAGTGGGACGGTTGGAAAACTACCCAATAGCCCGTAATCTCAACGAATTCCTTGCAACTTTTTAATTTTTTCAAATTTTGTGGGCATACGCAGGCTATAATGGTGTAGCTAGCATACGTACATGGGAAATAATGGTGTAGGACGCGTACATATTCAAAAATAGTGTTTTTAAGAAGAGCTTCTCAATGATGGCTTGGAAAAAATAGCAAGTAAGATGGCCTGATGCCAAGTATGATTGTAAGGTGAAATTTAGGGTTATAATAGATGCCCCTTAATGTGTGAGGTCAAAAGAGCATCTGATAGCCAAAATACATTACAAATATTCACCAACGTACGAAGCGAGTGATCCCGGGACTAGAGTTCAGGAGGTGCCATCTGCAAAAATAATAATTGTCTCACCAAGGCGGGCATACCCATGCTAGGGATGAAATAAATCATGGCTTCCAATCAAATACACTGCATATCCATGTCATATAACTATATAAAGTGTAGCTGCGAGCAATACACAGCGGATCTACATCTCAAAATCAAAGATGTACATGTATAGTATCCATATTCATGAAGTGAATAACGCCTGATGGCTAGAGATGAGGCATTCAAAGCTTGAGAAAAAAATTCAAAATCTTCACAAATCAGGTAGGAGTGTAATGTGAGTGTACGACTTCACTACCAAGATGTCTTCGACGGCTCATCGGGAATAAACAAGAGGATCTTGATGATCAGGAAAAGAGCTTCATTGATTTTTAACAAGGTTTTGATTGGACTTTTGGGATGGTTGGGCATGAGGGAAAAAAGACAAACTGCAGAAGAGCCGACTCAAGTTGAGTAAAACATTCCCTTGGAAAATAGCACGGCAGATGATCAAACTCAGGAAGCATGACATTGACATAAGTTCACGATGTAGGAGGCAACACAAACTCTCCACGTGTTTGGAAAAATAACCAAACAGAGGAGGACACAACTCTATGTAGAGAGAACAATTTCTTAAGGTCATATAAATCCCAAATCTTGACGAACAAATGGAAGAATGTGCTTTGTCCAAGGGCGACTCATTGTGCTTCCATAAAAAGAAAATATTTTTCCCATCCTCTTTTTTGGGTATATTTGATTTTTTTGTCTTTTTCAATATTTTAAAGAGCTTGAAAAAGAATAAAATATTGCTACGTTACAAAGGAGGAACGAGTGTCACAAGCATACTAGTTCCAAGCGCAAGGAACTAATGCTAAGAGCAAGGAGACATGTGTAGGAAAGGGACACTAGGGCAAAATTCCTCCATGGGTCAAGGTGTCAGGTCGCAGATATGCAACTATGATTAGCAAGACATGATGAAACCCCCTTCAATGTATTTTTCAAGAGCCCAGAGAAGGTAATCTCGATGTGGTTTTTCATTTTTAGAGAGTCTTAAAAAGCATAAAAGAAGACTCCACTAGGGTACCTTTTTCGAAGATAGTCTAGTCGGCTCAAAAAAGGGGTAAACTAGCACCGAAAATATGTCTATTCAAAACCATTTTAATGAGTGTGACACAGACAAGATCACTCGGCAATATTTTCAATTTTAAGGAGTTTGAAAAGAGCTTAGCTATGGACTTGCAGCCTTTCTCTAGATTTAGTCTCCTTAGCCCGAAAAAGTATAAAATCTACTTAGGAGAACTCTCCTAGAGAAACGAATCTCCTGGGGTGTACTTTTTTCCTCCGTAATCTATAGGCTAGAAAAAAGGGGTAAACTCATGCCAGTAGATGTTTTTCTGTACCAATTAACGAGTGTGAAATAACAAGTTCACTTGGCGATCTTTTCAATTTTAAGGATTTTGAAAAGAGCTTAACTATGGAATCCGTATAATATGTTCTTCTGGACCAATTTAACAAGTGTGAATGAACAAGGTCACTCAACAATATTTTCAATTTTAGGGAGTCTGAAAAGAGCTTAACTATGGACTCCGTGGGGGTTCCTTTTTCATAAATTTAGTCCCTCAGGCGCGAAAAAGGGTTAAACTTATACCTAAGAATACTCTTATAGCGAACCAGAGTTCCTAGAGTATACCTTTGTTCGTACAATTGACCATCCAGACCGAAAAAGGGGTAAAATACTGTTGGATAGATGTGCCTTCAAATTTTAGTTTGGCGAGCGTGAAGGACAACAAGATCGCTCGATAATCGTTTCATGTTTATAGAGTCTGAAAAGGGATTAAAGAATACTTGAGGGAGCTATGAATCATGTATGTAATTGGTTTAGGTAGAGCCCACTGCTAGGCTCAGACCAAGAGTCTCTTCGATAGTCAACTTGGAAAGTCTCCCAAAAGGCAAGAAAACACAAACCACGGTGTAAGTCCTCCCACGGTATAGAAATTGTAGTCATGGCTTCAAGGATAGCCTCATCTGAAGGCAATTCAAAATCTGAGAAATCACGCAAACAAGGGTCGACAGTCCCAAAGGGTGAAGTAAACTGACCATAATATATATGATGATGGAGGCTCTGGCCAAGACTGGCATAGTCTATCAGCGAAGAATCACAAGCACGAGGGCTTGAGGATATACAAACAACGAGATGAGACTCAAAAGGAGACTCAAGATCACTTGGACCTAGAGGGGGAAGCAAGGGATCCCATGTCCCCATTGGATAAACCAATGGATCAATTGTTGAGAACAAGTCTCGAGAAGGAAAACATGATTGCACAGGTTCCTTCTCAGAAGCAATTGAACACCGAGGATAAGACGCCACATAATTAACCCATGGAGGGGTAGAGTCTACATGAACACTAGGAACATATAAAGGGGAATCCTGAACTAACGTTGGATTAGGATGGTGATTATCAGATGTCAGTTGGTCGATAGTGAAAATGATTCCATTGTTAGGGAAATGCATCACCCAGAAGAGAATAGACACCACAATGTTCATAGCATATACATAATCACGCCCGAGAAGCATATTGAAATCTAACGGGCCCTGCACCACTATAACATCAACAAGGACAGTCTTCCCACCTAACGAGATAGGTAACTGAGGAAGAATCTCCAGATATTCACTAGGATGTCTGTCAAAATCCAACAACTCATGTGAAGGAGACACAAGCTCGGGAGATCCCAAGACTTTCCAAAATGAGGAGGATAAAATACTTGCAGAGGCTCCTTCATCAACAATACATCGATAAATGTTTGTTGAATTAAGTTAAACCCTTATTTGAAAGGGTGCAAAAGAAGGAAGATGAGGCTCAAATAGGTCATTCCAATCAAAGGAAACCATCCTAGGGCTTGGAGGGGGTGTGCTCAAAGCGATCGAAATTCCCCCTTGTTCTGAAAGTACTTAATTGGAAATGTTAAAAACATAGTCGGTAGACACATCACTCTCCAAGAGAAGAGTGGTATCAGTCGAATATTGAAATTTCGTGACCACTTTGGTAGACTTGACACTCTCCAAGAGAATATTGGGATCAACCAAAGACTACATCAGTGTGACCACTTTTTCAACCAATGGATGAATAGGATGCGAGACTACATGGTATAAAGGCACCTCACCCCCCAAAAAAGGAGTGGGATCAACTGATGACTGCATCGATGTGACCACTTTCTCAACCAATGGTTGAATAGGCTGAGAGACTACATGGTCTAAAGGCACCTCACCCCCCAAAAGAGGAGCGGGATTAGCCGATGACTGCATTAGCATGACCAATTTCTCAACCAATGGCTGAATAAACTGTGAGGAAACCTCAGAAGACTCATAATCAGAATATCTTGTAGACAGGAACCACAATCTTTGTACCTCTGGAATTCCAGGGCACAAATGAGTAAGGTGATCTCCCTTTTAAATATTACAAGGGAACTTAGGCTTACATCCTATCCATATAGGTTTCTCAACAAAATCAATGCCTCCAACATGTATAGAAGTGGTTGGTTGCACATCTCCAACATGACTTGCAGAGGTTGGTGATGGGTCGATAGCATGACTCACAGAGGCTACAGACCTATTGCCAGTATGACTAGCAGTGACTGGACTTTTTCCCCCAACATGACATGCAAAGGCTGGGTGATTTCCCCCAACATGACTTGTAGAGGCTGGGTGTTGGTCTTCAACATGACTTGTAGAGGCTGGGTGTTGGTCTTCAACGTGACTTGCAGAAGTTGACGACCTATCTACAACATGACTCGCAGAGGTTGGTGATTCCTTCTTCCTATTCTTCCTCTTTCTACTTCATTTCGTTTACACTTTCAATTACTAGTAATTGTACTTTCACTAGAGGTGGGAGAAGGAGGAGGAGAAGAATTTGTTGATGAAGGAACATCAACATTATTCCCATGACATAAGGTTCTTAATTAAGAAGTGTTAAGAGAATTTAGGACATTTGGTAGTCCAACCAAACGGGTAGTCCCACATTCAACCCAGGAATGTACAAAGTGACCATCAAAGAGACACCAACGTTTCTGAAAAAAGGAAAAACACAAGAATCTCCTTGTAAAGGCATTCCTTGGTTGGTATCGTCAATAAATTTAGCCATGAGTATCTTATGCACAGGTTCTCCCCTTGCGGGATCATTCAATTCTGTAAAAGTCTCACACACTGACTCTAGGGAACCAGTGTTATAAAAACAACGCCTATAGAGAGGCGGCTCCACATTTCTAAGAAGAAGACCAAAAAGTCCTCACGACCAACGGAGTGGGAAGTCAACCACCTTAGGTCAAAGACCCAAATAAATGACTGACTAACTCACTATGGAAAACTAGGGAGCACAGAGCACACACTAAAGGCTCCTAAAGGAAAATCAAGAAAACAATTATCTATTAGGAAGAACAGTTACGCCAACCAACACTAGAGCAACTTACCAGTGCAAGTGAAACTCGAACACGGAATCACCCTCCAGGTATACTCTGCAAAGCGTGGCCTGACATATGCCCTAGGTACCGCGGTATACCCCCGGAGTCACCTGTGTAAGTCCCTAAAATAAAGGAAACTAAGTTGTCAGCTCACGAACAGTCACCAGGCGGGTAGAGTCAATAGTCAGGTGGACCACAATAAGCAGGGTAACAAGCCTGAAACCTACCGAGGGTATTGAGATCAAGTGGTTCAGAAGACAACTGAGGACCTTGAATGGATTCGATATCCACGAAGCTTCATAGGCAAATGCAACTGACAGTATCCCATGACAAGTCCTCAATATGTGCTCCCCACTATGGTTGGTCCAGCTTTGGAGGGGTTATCTCCGCTACCTTTCCTCACGCGATGTCGTGTTTAGGCCCTATGTTAGAGGGGGGTCCCAGAGAACTTTCACGTTTACTAGACATTTTACACTCCCTAACTCTGACTCCAATGTTTTATTTAATGGCCTTGAAGAGTTTCCTCTTCAACCTAATTCAAGGCCCTAACCCTAAACTAGTTGGTTGACCCTACAAACATAACAAGTCTAGCTAATTTTAGATTTAACATTCTTTTAAATGCTTGATTTACTCAAAAGGGGTGTGGTAGTGAAACTGATGTTGTTAAGACTCTTGCAAAAAATGAAACTTATAAGAACACTAGCAAAGAAGGATTATCTTTCTTATTTTTCTTTTGAAATGCTTTCAAGATGCGAAGAAAACACAATACTATGCTAATTTATTTTTCTTTTTTTTAATATGCTTCAAACAAGAAACTTGAAATGAATTCTTTTTCTTTTTATTCAAAGCAAGCAAAAGGGGAAAAAGTGAAGACAAGACAAGACCAAAAACTGACTTCTGTCCCACTGCGGATCACAGGGAGTCACTGACGATACCTAATAGGCTAATCAGAAAAGACTCACAGGCTCGTCTAAAACCCTTTCAAAGAAAACACAAGAAATCTTTAAAAGATAAAGAAACTGGCGTCAAACCCAGGCTAAAGACTTTAACAACAAAGACCAGTACTAGATCAAGAAACCCCTGATAAGTGTGACTTCAATCAGGGAAGAGGTTGACTTCCTCTTCTTAAGGAAAGCGTTTCCTGACATAGGCATGCTACTGACACTTAAGCAACCTGCGTATGTACGTGCGTTTTCCAAAGGTAGGGTGCATATGTACACATGCAGACCCACTGCAGGCCATGCACACCTCTATAACTTCTCAAAGAAAGAAAACTAATAGTTAGGCTGACAGGGCAGGGAGTACTGGTATGGAAGACTAGAATCCCTTAATGACTCAACAACTTACAGAAACTCAAAAAAGGTACTCAAACCAATTAAAACACCCATAAACTATCCCCTAAAACCCTAAAGGCTTCCCCATTATGGTTGTCAATTCTACTATAGAAGGAAAATCCCCCTATGGACTACACTAGGGTTCAACATGTAGGCAAATATAACTATCTAAAAGTCTCCTAATTTTTATAACTACCCCGACTATGCCCCACATTCATGCATGAAATACAAAGTAAAAGAATCTGGTAACTCTACCTTAAACTGTATGTCCAGTGTCGATCCTTTCATGTTCAATTGCTCCTTGACTACAAGTCTCCTCCCAAGGCTGACCTGCATTAACAAATAGACAAACAAGAAACTACAAACATGCATCTCATATATGAATTAGTGGGTTAGATATCATAATAAAACATGAATCAAACATAAATATTGAACACATCATATGGCGGGAAAGAAAAAGTATTCATTTTATTAGAATCAAAAAGTTTACTTACAATGAGATCGACAACTTCTCCTTGAACCTAGTCCGGGCTCCTCTTCACCAAGATCCAACTTCACTTCCACGTATCTTTCTTTTCTCACACTTCTTCTAAGGAAATGGTATGGGCTTATGATGTAGGAAAAAGGCAAGAATGGGCAATTCTGGCACAAAACTCACAAGGTGGCTGCAAATTCTTGGGGCAAGGAGGGGATGTGAAATGGGAAGAGTTTCATTGTTCTTATGCTTATGTTGTGAATGAGACCCCAACACCTCCTTTTATATGACAAAAGGATGGTTATTCGGTTGGTGACAGGCTATAGGTGGTGGGACAGTTGGAAAACTACCCAATAGCCCATAATCTCAACGAATTCCTTGCAACTTTTTAATTTTTGCAACTTTTGTGGACATACAGAGGATGTAATGGTCCATCTAGCATACGTACACGGGCAGTAATGGTGCAGGGAGCGTACATATTCAAAAATAGTGTTTTTAAGAAGAGATTCTCAGTGATGGCTTGGAAAAAATAGCAAGTAAGATGGCCTGATGCTAGGTATGCAAGTAAGGTGCAACTTAGGGTTATAACAAAAATACACCTTGATTTATTTCTATATGTTTGTGATTTTCATCGTGTTGAATATGATGATGTGATGGTAAGGTTGTTTCTTCAAAGCTTATTAGGACGATATTATGAATGGTATATGAAATTACCCACTAGATCAATTGGTTCATTAAATGAACTTGAAGCCATGTTTCTAACTAAGTTCTCTCCCCCAATTGCATATTATGCCCTTCTCACTAATTTCACCCAGATTGGTTTGAGGAAGAATGAGAGAATATGAGATTTTCATCTCAGATTCAATAAAACTTTGAGTAAGATTCCAAAAGATAAAAGTATGAATGACCCAATGATACTTGGTTTTTATAAGAATGTGATACCCCCAAATGTAAAGTATGTTATCATAACATCCCAAATGGATACCTTGGAGGAATAAATGATTAAATTCATGGATATGGAAGAAATTATGATTGAGACAGGTGTTAATTGTTGGGTATGTGTTATATTCTTTGCACGACAAGTAGTGTATTCTTTGTGTTGGGCATGTAGGGGGGTTTGAGGGGCAGACACTAGGCCCCCCCTTGGGGGGTGCAAGGGCGATAAATCCCTTCGTGCGAGGGTTCAGGGGAAGTGCCCTCAAGAATTTTTTTTTGCCTCGGGAAACATGTTGCATTTTTGCCTTGTTTTTTTGTGTTGCCTTGATTATCGTGTCCATTGTTGGGCAGTTTTTCGGCACATCTTTTTTTGTCGATGGTTTTCTATTTTTGGTTAAGGAATTAGGGTTTTTGACTAATCCAGGTCATTGGGTTAGGGTTTTGTATGCCGCTAGATCCTATATGTATATTTTATTGTAAACATCACTATGAATGAATATAGAATATGTTGGTTTTCCTGGTTTGGGTTTCCAGGGGAAAAATCTATGTGTAATGTTTGTATTTTCCATTGTATCTTTTAATTTATTTTACTAAAAATATGTTTGCAGTAAATATTGAACAAGGTTAAAATATACATTTGGTATCATAGCTTTGTTGGCTTCAGGGGGATTCCTTTGTGGTCAAGGGTTTGTCTTGGTACTATGATAAGCCTCGTTACAGTGGGAGATCTATGGTATTGATTTTTCAGGTGAAAAGAAATGGAAAGCAATTCAAAAATGGAGATAAAGAAGTTTAATGGGAAACATTTTGAGTTGCAAAAGTTCAAGATGGAAGATCTGTTGGTGGAAAGAGACCATTGGATCACAGTAGATCTAGGTATTGCACCTACGGGAACTGTTGGATCATGTTGTCATTGATGCCAATGGTTTGTCATTGATGCCAATGGTTTGATTACTTGGGAGATTGTTGGATCATATGTCATTGATGTAAATGGTTTGGTTTGA
>JZKD02S1595476.1:389691-411096 GCA_000966675.3 Picea glauca
GATAAACCCCAAGGATTGTAGTCCGTAATAAAAAGAAAATTGTACATACATATTGTGTTCTTTGTGTTCATTGTGGTGATGACTTGTTGATGATATATTTCTGATATATGTTGCTGATATGTGCTCACATATAACTGGTTATAAATGGCAACAATAGATAATGAATAAATGTTGAATGCTAATTGATGAGTTTTTGTGCAAGAGGGCAGTTTTGGGAAAAAGAGCCCCACACTCATTCACCCCCCCTCTAAGTGTGGTAGGTGTGTCCAACAGGAACTTCAGGAGATGACTAGAAAAAGTTGGATCAGAAGGCGAAGAGCACAATTCGACTGTGTCTCTCAAATTCAGTATTACTGAATGTGTCAGAGGAAGCTAAAACCAAGAATTTATGGGATAAGTTAGGGAAGTTGTATCAATCAAAGTCCTTAGTAAATAAACTATTCCTAAGAAAGAAGTTGTATAATCTAAGGATGAGAGATGGAGACTCGTTGGCAGAGCATTTGAATGCTTTCAATATTGTGGTAAGTCAGTTAGTATATGTTGAGATTAAAATTTCAGATGAAGATAAGTGTTTCAATTTACTGTGTTCTTTACCAGACTCGTGGGATAGTCTAGTTGTGGCCATAGGTAGTAATACAATTTCCTTAAATTTTGATGAAGTGGTCTTATCCTTGTTGTCGGAGGAGATGAGACATAAGAATATGGAAGGATAGAGAACAGATGCATTATTTGCAAGAGGATGCTCCCAAGAAAGAAATAGATCTAATTTCTCAAGTGGGAGATCTAATTCTAAGGGTAGATCTAAATCTCCAAGAAAGTTTGTAAAGGTATATTGGATATGTGGAAAAGAAGGGCACTACAAGAAGCAGTGTAGATCCAAAGTTGAGAAAAAGAAGGGATCTGAATAATCTCCTTCTACAGAAGAAAATACCTCCAAGGAATAAGGAGGGGATGTGTACTTGGATTCTTCAAGCACACATTCTGATCATGAGCCATGTGATGTAGGAGCATCGTAAGTAGCTAGCAAAGCAAGCACGAAGGCAAAGACAGCTGGAAACGCACCAGCGCACATTTTGAAAATGTTTTAAATTTAAATGAAGAGACATTATTGTAATAGTTGGGAGATGTATTTACATTTATGTTTCGAATATTGTAAATAGATCTTGAGCATTTCTCACATATATTAGATAAAGAGGCATTTATTGTAGTTTATGAAAAGTTGTTGTAGCTTTTATTTCAGATTAGATAGCTTGTATTGTAAAAGGGAAAACAGTATAATAGACACCCTCGCTTGTATCATTGTATTATTATTATTATTCAGAAATAGAGAATTCTATAAGTTGTTGAGTTGTAGCAGAGAGTTGTAGAGAAGAGCCCATGTACAGGAACACTTGAGTTAATATATGAAGCTTTGAATCAATTTTCATGGTGTTATTATTCTTTTTGTTTACATCTATTGAATGGTATGTTTACAGTTGTTTTGTTTCTATGATTATGCATTTATTTCAATGTTGTGTTATCTGTATGATTTCATGATTAATGTATGAAGTATGTGGGAGAGGAAGAATGAGTTTCAATTGTTCCTCTTCCTAAGAATTCCTACAAGGAGTGCAGCGAACGTCTACAAGGTGTGCATCGACGAAGTTCTGAGTTTTATCTCAGAAAGCTCAAAAGAGATACCATTGTTCTCATGTCAACCGAAGTGCAAGGTTAGCTCAAAGTCATGCAAGGTGTACGTAGGATGGGTGAGGTATTGGATTTTACCAATCCAAGAGGAAGATTGAAAGAATGTTGTTGCAAAGAGTGCACAGAGTCAAAGATCCAAATAACTAGAGGTTATTTGAAATTTCCGCAAGGAGTGCATGCAGGGACCCTTTTGGAAGCCTTGAGTTTGCAAGCGAAAGCTCAAAAGGGATAGAACCTTTGAAGTGTTCAAAGGGAGACAGAGGTCAAAATCATCTCACAGAAGTCAATTTCAAGAGGGAGGATGCCAAGTCATTCGGACATAAGTCCTTGAGAAGTTAAATCGGATGGTGGAATTACTTCAAGAAGAAGTGTCGATTTATCGTGGGTCATTGGATTGAGATCAACAAGAGGCATTGATTTCGTCCTTGAATTCCATCATTTCATAGTTCGGGCATCAGAGAAGATTGTGACTCGGAGTCGAGAGTCATGAATTAGAGTCATCATATCAGGGGATATTTGATTTGTTGATTTATGACAAGGGTATATTGCGATTTCGGGAATCAACGAAAGGAATTGTTATGTAGCAGCTCGTCGATACGCGAAGTTCCAGGTGCCAAAAATACTGGGCCCCAGGTTTTAATTAGAGGTCACATTGGAGAAAATTCAAGGGAGGAGTCAAGATCCATTAACCCTTTCGGGTTTTCAAAGATTGAAGAGTCAAGGGGACTTACATCAGGGCTCGTGAGGTCGTGAAGTCTAAAATACCCTTTCAAAAAAAGGTAGGGGTCATAGTTGTTGGTCACGTGGGTGAGATTTAGTGCCTTGTGTATGTTCGCACAAGCATAACTCATAAGGACCCGTAGATACACACACTTGTGTTTGTATTTTAGTTGGATTTCCTGTAGGGAAATCAAAGAGTCAATTCGACTCAGGTGGAAATTTAGAATGATCCTAAGACCGGGAGGTCACACAGACCCTGCTGAGGTAGGGGAGCTACATCAGAGTGGTATCAGAGCCTAGCCTTCAGATTTTATTTTTGTTTTTTGCGGGGAACAAATTGAAACAATGCCACTAAGGAGGAGAGAGAGACCAATTCCTGATCCAGCTGTGGAAAGGGAAATGAGGGAACTACATGCTCGATTGGATGCTATGGAAACAACATAGAGACAGATAGTTGATGCTGGAGATGTCAATGAAGCCGAAAGAAAAAATGAGGCTGGAGCCGACGAAGAAGTCATAGCCAAAGATGTCGCATAAGAGCATTTATTCAGAGCTATTGCGAGAATTGGAGCCAGAAAAAAAATGGCCTTTCCTATGTATGAAGGAAACTTAGACGTTGAAGAGCTACTAGATTGGTTTATATCTCTAGACAAATACTTCGACTATGAGGATATCGGGGAAGATAAGAAGGTTAAACATGTTGTCACTAGAATTAAAGGGAATGCATCACTGTGGTGGGATGAACTATAGGCTGACAGGTGTTGCAAAGGCAAACAAAGAATCAAAATATGGGATAGGATGGTTGCAAAAATGAAAGCCAAATTTATACCCAGGGATTACCAAATTAATCTGTTTTGAAGGATGCATAATTTGAGACAGGAGATGATGACAATGAAATAATAAATGGAAGAGTTCTACAGGATGAACATCAGAGAAGGTCATCAAGAAAGTGATGATGAAAAGGTCACCAGGTACATGAATGGTCTGAGATATGACATTCAATATGAGATGAGCATGATGACGATAAGGAACGTAGAAGATGCTTATCAAATGGATTTGAAGGATGAAGAAAAATTGGCCTGAAAGCAAGGTCAAAGAGGCAGAGGTCGAATTCAAAGAAGAGGCAAAGCAATTGTCCAAGATAGGACTCAGAAACCAAAGGAGGAAGAAAAGAAACCTCATATTCACCCTGAACGAGGAGGAAGTTCACAGGGGAGATAGTATGTCGACAGAAACACTTTTTTGCGAGCAAGAGGAAGAGGAAGAGGCATATGAGTTGAGATAAAATGTTTTGGTTGTGGAAAAATCAGATACAAGTCTTTCGAATGTCCTGATAAGCAGAGAGATGGAGGCAAAGCTCATATTTCAGAAGTGCAAAGGAAAAATGTTGAAGCAGAAGATGAAAAAGACGGAAGATCACTCATGATGAGGAAAATTCTCTTGAAACCAGAGAAGGAGGTAGAGAATCCATTCCAAAGAAACAGTTTGTTCAGAACTGCTTGCAAGACCAAGGATAGGGTATGCAAGGTAATAGTGGATAGTGGAAGCACAGACAATCTAGTATCCACATGAATGGTGGAAAAGCTGGAATTGGAGACTGTTTCACATCCGAGCCCATACAAAGTCTCGTGGTTACAAAAGGGACATCAGGTAACTGCCACTAAGAAATGTTTAGTTGAATTCAAGATAGGAGGTTACAATGATGAAATTTTATGTGATTTCATTCCCATGGATGTATTTCATCTTTTATTGGGGAGACTGTGGAAATATGACAGAAATGTTGTTCATGATGGGAGAAAGAACACTTACACCTTGGAGAAGAATGGTAGAACACATATGTTGTTGTCGATTAAGGATAAAGAGGTGAAAACAGAGGCGAGTAATACTATACTTCTCATGAGTGGGAAGGAACTTCTTGGGGAAGTCATGAAAGAAGAATAAATGTAGTTTGTTGTGGTGAGAAATCCTAGAGTCATCTTGACCAGTACCAATATAGATGATCTACCTAGAGAGATTCGGGAACTGGTGGAGGATTTTGTTGATATCGTAGTGGACGAATTACCTTGTTTGTTGCCACCTATCAGAGGCATAAGCCATCACATTGATCTTATACCTGGAGAAATTTTTCCAAACAAAGCAGCGTATAGATTGATGCCACGGGAGAATGAAAAGGTTAAGAGACAAGTCCAAGACTTTATGGACAAAGGATTGGTTAGAGAAAGTTTGAGTCCATACGTTGTACCTACAGTGTTAATCCCAAAGAATTATGGTGGATGGAGAATGTGTACAGACTAGAGAGCTATAAACAAGATCACCATCAAGTACAGATTTCCTTTACAAAGGATGGATGCCTTGATGGATTGCTTGAGTGGAGCAAAGTTTTTTTCAAAAATTGATTTGAAAAGTGGATATCATCAGATTAGAATGAGAGAAGGTGATGAATGGAAGACAACCTTCAAAACCAATGAAGGGGTGTATGAATGTCTTTTCATGCCATTTGGTTTGACAAACGTGCCAAGTACTTTTATGAGATTGATGAATGAAGTCTTGAAGGATTTCATTGGGAAATTTGTGATTGTGTATATTGATGATATACTAATCTTCAGTAAGACTGAGAAAGAGCATCTGAAGAATTTAGCTACAGTGATGAGAAGGTTACAGTAAGAGAAATTGCTAATAAATTTGAAGAAGTCATCTTTCATGAAGAAAGAGCTCATTTATTTTGGATTTGTAATCTCTTAAAACGAGTTGAAGATGAATCTTGAGAAGGTAAAAGCAATCAGAGATTGGTCATCGCCAAAGAGTATCTTTGAAGTTCGAAGCTTCCATGGATTGGCTAGTTTTTACAGGAAATTCATCAGCAATTTCAGTGCGATATGTGCGCCTATGATGGACACAGTCAAGAAAAGACATAAATATTTTCATTGGACGGAGGAAGCAGAGAAAATTTTCAAGTTGAGGAAGGAGAAGATAACTAGACAACCAGTTCTGGTTTTTCCAGATTTCCTCAAGACATTTCGAGTCATGTGTGATGCAAGTGGATTTGCGATTGGAGCAGTCTTAAGCCAAGACAACAGGCCGATTGCATACTTTAGTGAGAAACTGAATGATGAAAAGATGAAATATTCCACGTATGACAAGGAGTTTTATGCAGTCATACAGACGCTGACAAAATGGAGACATTACTTGGTTTCGAAAAAGTTTGTCTTTTATAGAGATAAACATGCTTTACAATTCATAACTCAACAGGAGAAATTGAACCAGAAGCATGCAAAATGGGTTGAATACATGGAAAATTTTACTTTTGTCATAAAGATTTTTCTGGAACTGCTAACAAAGTTGTTGATGCTTTGAGCAGGAAATGCTTGATTCTACAGGAATTCAGAGTAATGACCTTAGGTTTTGATAACCTCAAGGAGATGTACAGAGATGATGTAGATTTTAAAGAAGCTTATGAAGCATATGAGAATTCAGTTCTCAGAGATAGGAGCCAATGGACTGAATATATGATTCAGGATGGACTATTGTTCAGGGGTAATCAATTGTGTATTCCGAAGAGTTCTATGCGAGAGAACCTCTTGAAGGAAAAGCATAGTGGGGGATTGGCTGGACATTTTGGCCATGAAAAAATGTTTGCGCAACTTAATAGCTCATATTATTGGCCAGGGATGAGGACAAATGTTAAGAAACTCGTGAACAGATGCAAAATTTGCCAGCATGTGAAGGGAAAAAGACAGAATACAGGGTTGTATCAACTATTACCAATACCAGAAAGGACATGGGATGCGATAAGTATGGATTTTCTATTAGGAATATCAAGGACACAGAGGGGTTATGATTCCATATTCGTGGTAGTCGATAGATTTTCTAAAATGGCACATTTCATTCCATGTCAGAAAACTAGTGATGCAACACATGTTGCCAATATGTTTTTCAAAGAAGTTGTTAGACTTCACGGCTTACCCAAGAGTATTGTATTAGACAGGGATACAAATTTGTAGGTCATTTCTGGAGGAAATTATGGAAGAAGCTGGGGACTAAATTATCTTTTATCTCATCATATAACCCTCATACGGATGGATAGACTGAGGTAGTGAATAGAAGCTTGGGAGATTTGTTGAGGAGTTTGGTAGCTGAACATCATAGTCAATGGGATCAGATTCTTCCACAAGCGGAATTTGCATACAACGATTCACCAAATAGGAGTACAGGACAGATCCCATTCCAGATAGTATATGGGATGTAGCCAAGAGGAGTTTCTATGTTGAAGGACTTAGGACTAAATGAATTTTGGAGTGCTAGTGCAGAATATTTTGCAGCGAGAATGCAGGAACTCCATAGTAAAGTCAAAGAGTGGTTGCAGATTTCTAGCCAGGAATACAAATGCTGAGTAGATCAACACAGGAGAGAACTTCAGTTTGAAGCAGGTGATTTGGTTCTAGCGCATCTCAGAAAAGAAAGGTTCCCAAGGGGAACATATAATAAGATAAAAATGAATAAAATTGGGCCGTGTAAAATTTTGAGGAAATTCAAAGCCAATGCTTATGAAATTGAATTACCAAATTGGATAGGAATATCACCCATATTCAACATAGAAGATTTGTATCCTTACAAAGAAGATGGAGCAGAAGGATCATAGGATGAGAAGGAAATCCAATGGGTTAAACAGATGCCTGTAGCTAAAAATCCACAGATGGACAAGATCATTGATTAGAGAGTCAGCAAGAAGACCCGAAGGAAAACATATTTTGAATACTTTGTGAAGTGGAAAGGACACACGATAGAAGATGCTAGTTGGTAAAGTGAAGAAGATATCCAAAGACATGGAAAGATGGTGCAGGATCTCATAAACAGGAGTTCATGAATTTTTCAAGCCAAGGGAGTATGATGCAAGAGCATCGTAAGCAGCCAGCAAAGCAAGTGCGAAGGCAAAGACAGCTGGAAACGCACCAGTGCACAGTTTGAAAATGTTTTAAATTTAAATGAAGAGACATTAATGTAATAGTTGGGAGATGTACTTACATTTATGTTTCGAATATTGTAAACAGATCTTGAGCGTTGCTCACATCTGTCGGATAAAGAAGCATTTATTGTAATTTATGAAAAGTTGTTGTAGCTTTTATTTCAGATTAGATATCTTGTAGTGTAGGAGGGAAAACAGGATAATAGACACCCTCGCTTGTATCATTGTATTATTATTATTATTCAGAAATAGAGAATTTTGTAAGTTGTTGAGCTGTAGCAGAGAGTTGTAGAGAAGAACCCATGTACAGGAACACTTGAGTTAATATATGAAGCTTTGACTCAATTTTCATGGTGTTATTATGCTTGTTGTTTACATCTGTTGAATGGTATGTTTACAGTTGTTTTGTTTCTCTGATTATGCATTTATTTCAATGTTGTTTTATCTATATTATTTCATGATTAATGTATGAATTATATGAGAGAGGAAGAATGATTTTCAATTGTTTCTCTTCCTGAGAATTCCTGCAAGGAGTGAAGGGAACGTCCGTAAGGTGTGCGTCGACGAATTTCTGAGTTTTATCTCAGAAAGATCGGGAGAGATACCATTGTTCTCATATCAACCGAAGTGCAAGGTTAGGTCAGAGCCATGCAAGGTGTGCACAGGCTGGGTGAGGTATTGGATTTTACCAATCCAAGAGGAAGATTGAAAGATTGTTATTGCAAAGAGTGCATAGAGTCGAAGATCCAAATAACCAGAGGTTATTTGAAATTTCTGCAAGGAGTGCGTGAAGGGATGATTTTGGAAGCCTTGAGTTTGCAAGTAAAATATCAGAAGGGATAGAACCTTTGAAGTGTTGAAAAGGAGATGATGGTCGAAATCATCTCGCAAAATTCAAGTTCAGGAGGGAGGATGCCAAGTCATTTGGCCAGAAGTCCTTGAGAAGTTAAATTGGACGGTCAAATTGCTTCCAGAAGAAGTGTTGATTTATCGTGGGTCGTTGGATTGAGATCAACAAGAGGCGTTGATTTCATCCTTGAATTTCATCATTTCGGAGTTCAGGCATCAGAGAAGATTGTGACTTGGAGTTGAGAGTCGTGAATTCTCGATTCGTGAAGTCTCGATCCAATTAGATCTGTGAGATCAGGGGATATTTGATTCGTTGATTTACGACAAGGGTATATTGCGATTTCAGGAATCGGCTAAAGGAATTGTTATGTAGCAGCTCGTCGATACACGAAGTTCCGAGTGTCGAAAAGACTGGACCCCGGGTTTTAATCAGAGGTCACATCGGAGAAAAGTCAAGGGAGGAGTCAAGATCCGTTATCCCTTTCATTTTTTTGGAGATTGAAGAATCAAGGGGACTTACATAAGGATTCGTGAGGTCACGAAGTCCGAAATACCCTTTCGAAAAAGGTCATGGTCATAGTTTTTTCTCACGTGGGTGAGAGTTAGTTCCTTGTGTATCTTCGCAAAGGCATAACTCATAAGGACCTGTGGATACACACACTTGTGCATGTGTTTTAGTTGGATTTCCTATAGGGAAATCAAATATTCAATCCGACACAGGTGGAAATTTAGAACGATCCTAAGACCAGGAGGTCGCTCAGACCCTGCTGAGGTAGGGGAGTTGCGTCACCATGGTTGGTTGACTCAAGTGAATCCTTTCATATGGCTCCCCATAGGGAGTGGCTCTGTGAATATGAAAGGTATGATGGAGGTAATGTTTTCCTAGGTGATGACTCGACAACCAAAATTATAGGTCAAGGAAAAGTCAAGTTGAGTCTCATAGATGGAAGGATTAGAACACTACATGGTGTTTTGTACATCCCAGGATTGGCCAGAAATTTGATTTTTGTAAGAAAAATGGATGATGTAGGGGTAAAAAAAATATTTGAAAAAGAAACTTGCAGGATGGTTCGAGGAGCAATGGTGTTGTTGAAGGGAGTTCAGTTTGGAACTCTGTATAAGCTACAAGGAAGCACTATTAGTTATGGGTGTAATAGTTCCATTGTTCATGATATTGGAGTTGAATAAGAAACAACTCCTATAGTATATGGAGAAAAGGTTATGTGGTGGCATCAATACTGGGGCATATCGAAGAGAATGGTCTTTGTCTACTACACGGTAAAGGTACGGTTTAAGGTATGTATAACTGCTCTTTAGATTTTGATTTCTATGAACATTGTGTATATGGAAAGGAAAATCGGGTAAGATTCCCCTCTGGTGCAATGAGGGAAGAAGGAATTTTACAGCTAATTCACAGTGATGTTTTTGGACCTGTGTTGGTCCCATCATTGGTAAAATCTATGTACTATGTCTCATTTATAGATAAATTCTCAAGGAATACTTGGATATATTTCATTAGGAAGAAATCTGAAGTCTTTGACAAGTTTAAAGAGTTTAAGGCTCTTGTTGAGAATCAAAGAAAGAAAAGAATTAAGGTGGTGAGGATAGATAATGGTGGAGAGTTCTGCGGGAATGAATTTGAAGAATTTTGTAAGAATTATGGTATATAAAGGAATAAGACTACTCCATATACACCTCAGAATAATGGAGTTGCAGAAAGGATGATTAGAATGCTAATGGAAAAAGCAAGGTGCATTCTCAGTGGTGCCAGTTTAGGGAAATAATTTTGGACAGAGGCAGTGGGTATTGCATGTTACCTGGTCAACAGATCACCCTCATCAGCATTAGATGACATGACTCCACAAGAGGTATGGACTAGTAAGAAACCTTCTCTCACACATCTCAAGGTATTTGGTTGTGATGCATATGTTCATGTTCCAAAGGAAAACAAGAGTAAGCTAGATAAAAAGATTGAAAAGTGTATCTTTATTGGATATAAATATGGTCTCAAAGGTTATAAGCTTTGGAACCCAAAAAATAATAAGTTAGTGTATAGACAAGATGTGGTATTTAGAGAAATGAAGGATGTTGTTAAACCGAAAGTCCTACCAAGTAAGGAAGAACCAAAGAAAATAGAGTTTGACTTAAAGGATGATGAATTAGACTCTAAAGAAGAACATGAATAAGAAGAACAAGATCATCATACTCCAATATTGAGGATATTGGTTCAAGAAAGAAGGCTACTGGAAAGGTATAATCCATCTGATTTTCGTTCAAATTTTTCTTTGTCTATTACTGATGATGATCCTAGAACTGTCAGGGAGGCAGTGGATTCAGAGGATGGAAAAGATCTAGATTTTATTAGCAGGATGAAATGAATAAAAATTATTAAAATATTCTTAACACATAATAACAAATATATAGTAAAACTGGTTTTCTATTGAATAAGGAAATAAGTTGAAAATGTAAAATGCAACGGAAAACAAGCTTGCTAGAATGGTGGTGGCTTATCTCTGAGAAGAGATGTGACAGGTGTGCTCATTCGCAAGAAGATGATTACAATGAGGCTTTGAAGGCCTTTTTTTACAATAAATAGGAATGTCAAAAACCCTAGACATCCAAAAACCTAACCCTAGGAGATGAAGCACCAAAAGTCATGTGGGCTCCATTTGGGTAAGTTAGTACATCAACTTCATGTGGTCGTAACTTTTGCATACAATCTCCATTTTAGGTGCACGATAGCCCGTTGGAAAGGTATCATAGAGGATATTAATTTCAGGGGCTTAATTAGAGCCTTTGGATATTATTGAGAATATCTATCCCCAAAAACCTTCATTTAGACCCTCAAAATGGACCCAAAAGTTAAAAATTGCCAAAATTGCCAGAAACCTATTTTGACCGAGTTGGAAAAGGTGGGTGGCCACTGATATCCAATTGGATCAATCCTCCCTCCTTAGGAAGAAATGGTCTCCATTGCATTGAGTTCCCCCATCAAATGAGGAAATTTATGTTGAATTTGGCCCTGGGTGAGCCACTTTCCTTGGTGTAGGAGTTGTCATGCTCAGACGACTCAATAAAGTTGGATCCTTTGTTGTCAAGTGCCCTCGATCTGTGTGTCCATAATTTGACCATTGGATGCCTTTTTAATGTAGTTAGGGTTGATCTATGTTGATGTCAACTGCTTTGCTATCTCTAAGGTGTCCAATAATGGTGGGAAATATGGCCGAAGGAGAGCCACGTCAAAGACTGGGTGCGGGCCAAGGAAAGGGGGACTATTGAGCTCAAAATCATTGTCACCCATAGCCTTGGTGATGGTGTATGGCCCATAATGGAGTGGGAAAATATTTCTATGGGGCCCTGTAAGGCGTCCTTTCTGCAAGTGCAACCAAACTTTGTCTCCCACCTGGAACTTATGTGGCACCCAATGTTGATCATGGCATTGCTTGTACTTCGCATTAGACTTTTGTAGAATATCCTACACTTGTTGGCGGATGTGTTGGATCTGCTCAATGAAACGGGTGGCTTTGTCAGCTTCTGGTGGAGTAGGGAATGAGTGGGTCGAGGTTGTCACTAGGGGTAGTGCAACATCCATGGGGCCCAATGGTTGGAATCCCAACCCCACCTGAAAGGGGTTGTGGCCAGTTGAGCTATGCAGAGCTCGATTGTAGCTATGTTGGACATAGGGAAGACTCTTATCCCATGTGTGAGGGTGTTTGGAATTGTACATGTGCAGGATATGTACGATCATCCGATTGACGACCTCAGTTTGGTCATCTGTCTGGGGGTGGAAGGAAGTGGATTTGGTGAGCTTGGTATCTAGCAGTGACCAGAGGCTCGACTAGAATGTGCTGAGGAACCAACTGTCACGGTTTGAGATAATGGTTTGTGGGATCCCAAATGTACCCATACTCATTCAAAAAAGAGCTCAATAGCGGCTTCTGCTATGATGTTCTTCTTCCAGGTGACTAGAATCGCCATCTTGGAAAAGCGATCAATAAACACAAAAACATAGTCATTTCCCCTCTTGGTGGACAGAAGGCCCGACATGTAGTCCATTGAGATGGATTCCCATGGATTTTCAGGAGTAAACATAGGGGTTTACAAGCCTTGTTTCTTAGTGTTTGGTTTGGCAATAACGCAGGAGATGTAGGATCTGATATACTTTCTGACATCCTGTCGAAGTTTTGGCTAGTAGAAATGTTTCTGCAGCACTACCACTGTATTTTCGATGCCAAAGTGTCCTTCCACCTGACTGTAGTGAGATTCCCAAATTATCTTCACGCACTCACTTGATGGAACACAGAGATGCCCCATACAACACAACAACCCATCTTGAAGATGGAAACTAGTGACCACTGAGTTGGTGCCCAACATTTGGTAGGTGGTGTAGAATTATGGGTCTGTCTCGTAGAGGTGAGGCCATCCATAGGTCTCTGTTGGCACAGGGGAAGACCCAGGGTTTAATGCTCAAGAGAGCACCAACAAAACCCTAAATACCAGCCCTTTAGACAACACCTACGAAGTAGATGAAGTCTCACCTAAGGTAGAGGCAGGGGTGGTTGCAGGACTCAGATGTCTGCAACCTTAGCTGGGAGATTGATCTATGATTATATATTTTACAGGGCACTTAGCATAGATCCTTCATCAATATTTAACCCATCTGGTACTTCGCAGATAGCACAGAGCATCACAGTGAATACTTATACTAAAGATGATTCAGTACTTAGCCACGGAAATATAGGTTAGATTCAACAGATCAAGCACTAAGCATATTATATATTAGATCTAACGTTCATTCATATATCATCAACAGAAAGCATAACTAGATCTACTTAATCATATCAAGCACTTATCCTAGAAAGAGATAAACACATTAGAGTGAAGCAAAAAGCACTATACACACAGTTATCATGGTTCACCCCCACCTTGGGGCTACGTCCACAAAGTCTTCTTTATATTATCTTGGTCAAGTAGTTACAACACAAAGCTTCAATGACCCTTACTTCGCACAGGACAAAAGATCTATGTAGCTTGCTAGATCCTTCTTCCTTTCTCTTCAGTACAATACTACAACAAATTGCACTTAGCTTTCCGATCTCATGCATAGAGCACTCTAAGATACATCCGATCACACATATCTAGTTACTAGCACTAAGCGTCCAACTATACATCACATAGATGTACTACATTACTATCATCCTCCTTCTCCCCTATTTACATTTCCTATTTATAGATTACAAAATGGGCCTAAGCATGGGTAAACCCATGGGCCGACATCCCTTTCCTGTTACATCAACCCAAAATCCTAAAATGGACCCAAAAATAGGTCTTGCTTCCTTAATTTCCGGTTCGCATTGCGCTCCTTCCTTGGCAGGTTGTCGTAGTCCCAAAATTGGTCAAATATGACCAAGTATTCTTCAAAACTTTGTCAAGGGCCAACAGGCCCCCAACACTCACCTATGACTTGTCCCGATTCACTTAGGTCTGACCAATTCTTCTTTGAATGCCTTGAGCTTGGCTCAAGCTGCTTCAACCTGTTGCAGTGTGATAGCCTCTTGTTCAGTAAATTCCTGGATTACCGTGTCATTGAGCGGTCCTTCTAGGCGTTGTTCTGCAGTGATGACACCCTGGTCAAGTTCATCTCCCTAGATTTCAAGTTCAACGAGCAGTTGGCATGCATTCTCTTGGAGTGGTTGTAGTTGTTGAAAGACTTCCATCACTTTACTTTGTAGTGTGTACTTATTGTTGGGCTATGCGTTGTTCTACGAACCTCTTCATTATTTCGACTGGGGTCATGGACTTCAGTTGTGCTTCTAGCACATCTGCATGCTACTTTGATTCTTGGAGCTATGCCTCCAATGTCTGTAATTCTGGATTCTCTGTGAGGGTTTCATAAGTCTGGGAGCTTCTAGTGCTCAGCTACCTATATTCCAAAGCCAAAGTTTTTAATCGGTTGACTGTGCTTCGAGCAGTGGCCTCTCTTAGATCTCTTATCTCTTGGGGTGTCTTAGGCATGGTGTAGAGCTCCAAAATACTTCTTCCAATTGGTTCACTTGCTGTGGGAGACGGTCTTCCATCTTTACTTCTATGATTGTCACAGAGAGCAGTGCTTTGTGAATTCTTTCCTGTATTTCAAGTTTCTCTGCTAGAAGCTAGTTCTTGCTATGTTGTAACTATGCTTTTTCATCCTCCCACTTCGCTTGTAAGGCAAGCTACTCCTGTTCTGAATTCCTCCATTTTTCTTCATGTGCGCTATGTTCTTGCGCCAAAGCCTGGGTGGCTTGTTCTATGTCTTCTTGAGCTCGTCGAAGGCGAGATTTGACTTTTTCAGCGATTTGGCGTAACTGTGTGGGCTCATCGCATGTTCCTGATATTTTCATTGTTAAGGGAGTCATAGAAACTACTTCGTTGGGCTGGAGTGCCTACTACACTTCTTTTAGTTTGCCCGTGATCTGATGGAATAGATCCTCCTTCTTTGCTTCTTTCTTTTCTGTGAGCTCTAGTGAAACATCATTCAGTGCAGCAATTAAGAAGTCAAAATCATTCGGGGTAAGGGTAGTTTTAAGCATGGTTCGGGTGGCCTTAGATTTCTTTTGGGATGAGGGATTTGGTGGGGTAATATTCCTTTTATTAGAGGGATCTTCCTCATCCCTAGGTGAAGTAACCTTGCCTTTTCTCTGTTCAACTTATGTGCCCCCTAGTTCTGCGTCATCACCTCCCTTTGCAGGTGAGAGCAAAGCAATCTTCATGGATTTGTTGTGGATATCTTGAACTTCCACATCCTTCTTAGTCTTACACAGTCATGGTGTATCCGGCATAGCTTCAGGGATATCTATGTCTGACATCTTTGCGAGGTTTTCTACAACAAGGATTTCTATCGACCATTGCTTGGTAATATCCTCCAAGTCATCTCTTGTCAACTTGTAATATGACTAGAGTTGTAGTTTGTTCTCATCTGCGCGCGCTCTGATGTAGGTGAAGTGATGATCTACGTTGAATTTATTCAAAGGTCGAAACCTATGAAACGTGTTGGGTGTGATGTGCAGTGTATACTGAATGGAATTATTCAACTGAGCGTAGTAAGAATGGAAGACGACATTGGACTGCCACTATTTTTTCATGTCGCTGGAGTACCACAACGTACAGAACTTTGCGGCCAGTGGTTCGAAGGGTTCGATCTATGGAAAAGTGGCTCCCTTGGGTAGTTCCCAAGCGATGAAAGCAATGAGTATGAGCAACCAGCTAAAGTGGAACTCATACCCTTGGTCCTACGCTTGTCTACAGTCAAGCTCTAGATGATTTATAAGGTATTTTTCCCAGTTCATTTGTAGTCCCTCCATGCACTTCCCTGTGAGGTCAACTACAAATCTGGTCACTTGTGTAGGTCTATTTTTTTGGACTAACTTTCCTACGATCGGCTGGAAACCAAAAAACATTGCTACATTCTCAATGGAGGCTACCTTGTAACCTTGCGTGCCTTTCTCCAGATCACCATATGTATATTTTATTCATTGAGTGAGAGCACGATCTGTGGTCTTTCCTAGGTAAACTTCCTGCGGGTCAGGGCCCTGCATGCTTAGCCCAGTGATCTGATTGATCAAAATCAGATCCACAGTGATGTAGCTATCTAACCATAGGTATCCTCCGCGGTAGCAGGATAACAACAGTCTAACGCATGCATTTAATTCTTGATGCCTCCCAAAATGTGGAATCTTCATCACATTGAGGAGGGTTGACTGTGCAAGGTTATGGGTCCATTGTTGTGGTACAATCTTGGGGTTATTTCCTTTTTTAATAATCAAGTACTTGTGCAGGGCTAGCATATTGTATACCTTGCAATATCTAAGGTTGAAATCACTAAATTTCATCACGGTGAGCTTCTCGTGGTAAACATGAACTGGGCGCACCCCTTTCGATAGGTACACAGTGACTATAGCATAGTCGAATTCTCTAGGTACATGTTGTTGGGAAAAACACCCTACAGACTAGCAAGTTAGGGTAAGATGTTGCATGGAGATTTGACCGAATAGAAACTACTTTTTTACCTACATCCCAAGATTTAAACCCCTCTTTCTCAGTAAATGCATGGAAAAGGACCACCTACCTTATTACCGACGTTCGATGTAGATCCTCCGTTGTGATCGATTACTTATTTGCGTTGCTCCTTCCAAAGATGACCTGCATTCAAGACAAACAACAACTATGCATGCATGCTACTTCTATACTCAAGGGTTAGAAATCGAACATAAATCAATCAAACTATAGACAATTCATGATTTGGGATGGGAAAAGCATTCTTTTTATTACGTAAAGTGAATCAACTTACAAAAGATGAGACTGACCACCGCTCCTTGAACCTGATCCTGGGCTCCTCTTATTCTGTCCTTCAACTACTTTGCGTTAAATATCCTTTGGCATGAGGAAAGGCTAAAGGGTTGGGACAATGGATTACGTAAATGGGCAGAGTTTCTTCGCTATATTTTTTTCTCCTCCAAATGGTACCCCTACCCCTTCTTTTATAGGCTAGAAGGAGCTAGGGTTTTGGACAAACCCTCGGCCATGCATGGCCGAGAGTTTCAGTTAACTAATTCATAGCTTTTGTTCCATCGACAACTTTCCTTTTTTCGTGCTTTGTTAGGTACACGCGGGCTGTTGTGAGTCAACCAGCGTGTACACGTGTGCAGTAATGGGTTAGGGCATGTGGGCCTTGACACAAGAGGATTTTCAAAGAGTTGTTCAGTAGAGTTTTGGAAAAGAAGGGATATGAGTTGGCCTGATACCAGGTAAGCATGTGTGGTGAAATTTAGGGTTATAACAGATTCCCCCTAATGTGTGAGGTCAGAAGAGCATATGATGGCCAAAATACATTACCAATCTTTACTGATGTGCCGAACGATTGAGCCCAAGGATCAGGAACCAGGAGGTGCCATCTGCAAAATAACAAATTTCTCACTGAGGCGGGCATACCCATGCTCGGAATAAAATAGAACCATGGCTACCAATCAAATACACTGTAGATCCATGTCAAATAACTATAAAGAGTAGCCGCGAATAATACACAGCGGAGCTACATCTCAAAATCAGAAAGATATACATATAGAGTATCCATCTTCCAGAAGTTGATTCGGCCTGATGGATGGACTTCAGAGCTCGAGAAACAACTTCAAAATCTTCCAAAACTCGGGTAGGAGTGTAATATGAGTGTACAACTGCACTACCCAAAGGTCTTCGACGGCTCGTCGGCCATGGACTTGATAATCTTGATGATTGAATTGAAGGCTTCAGTGATTTCAAACAAGGACTTGATTGGACGTTCAGGATGGTCGGGTATGCGGACAAGAGACATATTGCAGAGGGGTTGACTCAGGCTTAGTGACAAACTTCCCTTGGACAATAGCACGACAAGTAATAAGACTCAGGCATCATATATGTTAATCATAAGTCTACGAAGCAGGAGGTAATGCAAACTCTCCATATGTTTGGAAGAATAACCAAACGATGGAGGACACAACTCTATATAGCGAGAAAAGATTCCTAAGGTCATACTACATCCCATAGTCTAATGAACAAACGGACAAATGTGCTTTATCCAAGGGTGACTCATTATGCTACCAATAAAGAAAATACTTTTCCCATCCTCTTTTTGGGGTATATTTGATTTTTTTGTTCTTTTCGATAATTTTGGAAAAAGAATAAAGGAATATTACATTACAATGGAGGAACAAGTACTAAAAACATACAAGCTCAAGGCACAAGGACAATACTAATGTTCTAGTAAAATGATACTCGGGAAAAATCCTCCGGTGGCCAAAGGTGTTAAGACACAGAAGCAAACTGTCACAAGGCTAGTGGATAAGGTATGAAAATGCAGTTAATAGAACACACAATGGTAACGTCCTTCGATGTAAGTTTAACGAGCCCAGAGAAGGTAATCTCGGTGGTTTTTCATATTTAGAGAGTCTGAAAAAGCATAAAAGTTGACTCCGTTGGGGTACCTTTTTCGACAATAGTCTAGTCGGTTCGAAAAAGGGGTAAACTAGCACCGATTAGATGTCAATTCAAAACCATTTTAACGAGTGTGACAAGGACAAGATCACTCGACCATTTTTTCACTTTTAAGGAGTCTGAAAAAATCTTAACTATGGACTCCGTTAGGAATATTCTTCTGGACAAATTTAACGAGTGTGAAAGAATAAGGTCACTCGGCGATCTTTTCAATTTTAGGGAGTCTAAAAAGAGATTAACTATGGACTCTGTGGGGGTTTCTTTTTCGTAAATTTAGTCCCTCAGGCCCGAAAAAGGAATAAAATTATACCTGAGAGTACTCTTCTAAAGAATGAAAATTCGATAGAGTATGCCTTTGTTCATACAGTTGACCTTTCGGACCGAAAAAGGGGTAAACTACCGCCGGACAAAAGTGACTTCAAACTTCAGTTTAACGAGCATGAAAGGCCACAAGATCGCTCGACAATCTTTTCATTTTTAGAGGGTCTGAAAAGGGCTTAAAAGGAGACCCATTATTTTTGGGAGTCCTGAGGGTGATACAAAGAGCCAAAAAAAATCATGAAAATGAGGCTCAAACTCATATTCAGGAAAGACTATACGGACTCCCGAGCCTACAGTGTTTTTAGAAACGACATGGACACCATAATGCAACCAGGACCTACCTAGGGCATCCATGTTCTAGTAAGCTCTACCGCCAAGTTGTGACACTTCTAAAGGAAATATGATGGTTTTGTGTCACAACCTGATGGGATCGATCCTATAGCAGAGGAAAAAGACAACGAGGCACAAAATTCAAGGTGGTAACCTAACCTATATGCTCAAGTTAATATTTGAATTTTTTTATGGACCATCAATACTTTCTCAAAACTCAAAAATAATGTCCCAATACCCAATCAAATCCCTCCCATATAACTCCTAAATCATTCTAAATGGTTTTTGGTATAAAGAAACTGATAAGGGAGGCCAAAAAAGTGACAAAAAGAAGCCAAAAAGTCTATAAATAGAAGCTGGCAGCTCATTATCACCATTGTTGATTTGGAAATTGACTCTGGAGCCAAAAGACCCCCTTTGCCAAAAACATTGATTCCGGGAGCTACAGTGGACGAAACGAACTTCTGCTTGGACCAAGTAAGTAAAAACTCCCTTATATAGCTATTCAATACTTCAATTTCATTGTTTAGTTTATTTTTTGGGTGGGCATCGACCTTAAAAAGGTCAGCCCTAGGTACACACAGGTTGTCTTTGGACAGGCCGCATGTACATTCGGGCAGAGTAAAGTCTACCCGTGTGTACACGCGACTGTCACCTCTACAGCCCTCGTGTACCCCCCTTTTGTAATGCAAAAGCAAACTAAAAGCAAGTACTGACCCTCATTTACCTTGTTGTGTTGGCAAGATGTATGTCCAGTGGAGGGAAAGGGAGCATGAGGCAATCAGTGAGTTGGTTGCAACAGATCCGAATGTCGTGGTCATGTTAATGCAATGCGGTTTACTAAAATTATTTCTATGTCCATTCATGCGGGCACAACCAAGGCTACTGAATGCCTTGATTGACTAGTGGCATCCTGATGCAGAGGATTTTATGCTAGAGGGGAAATCATTGGTGCCCACCACTGAGAATATCTACTTTCTGACTGGCCTCTCAAGGAGAGGGGAACCAGTCAACTTTCGGATGTTTCCTGTGGGACCGAGCAAGATCTCGAAACTAATAGATGAGCATTGTGAGGTTGGGACTGACCATGTGGGCTCCCAGGTACCTATTAGTAAGATTACTAGCTTATCGCTTCAAACTATATTGTTATTGATTGGGCGGATTACCAGCTCAGCAGCCTTGCATCAGGCGTCTCGCGCACAAATGAATTGTGCCATCCAGTGCATGAATGCACAGATTTTTGATTGGAGTACCACACTGCTCAAGTGCATGAAGAGGCAATTGATAGATTTCCGACAGTGGACACATAGGAACTTCGGGTTCGGGACCATCTTGTGTTCATTCATTTTTGAGAGAGTTCCGAGTTTCAGTCCTCGGGTTGTAGTACGAGGACATCAGGCCTCATTCCCTGCAGTGTGTAGATGGGCAGTATTACTGACGCGACAGGGTGGTGGAAGGACCGTTGAGTCCTTTGACGATGATTTCTTTGCTTGGCTGTCACGACAGATCCCTGTGATTGAGGACTACCCATATGCAGGGATAGATTTTTCTAGAGATCCTGAGATACCCATGCCTCCTGGTGAGGAGCAAGGGGAGATGGGAAAGTCTCCACCTTTGTAGTTTTTTTTTTGTTTGCATATGCAATTTTAATGTCATTTTTGTTATATATATCATTTTTTTTGTATGCCAGAGTATTTGATGGATAAACGTTTGTTGCATGCAGATGTGGGACCCATGCGACATGTCGATTATGCACGGAATAGGCGTCGTCCACGGCTAGAGGTCGCAGCTGCCGCCACTGGGGAAGCAGTAGTAGTAGGGAACCTCCCAGCCGGAGAGGCCGAGAGAGTCCTTAGATGAGTTGAGCGGAACTTCATTGTGCTCACTTGCACAGTCCCGATGTCAGAGATAGAAGACATGCCGCCATCCATGCAGCCTCATGTAGTGGGGGCACCTCGGACATGGGTCCGATTGTTTAGGCGTTTAGCCCATGTTGTGGATAATTATAATAGGGCCCATAGGCCCTGAACCTACTTAGACTTTTTATGTTCCATGAGCACCTACTTGTATATATTTTTTGAGGGCATAAGCCCGGTGACTCGTTACTACCCATTTTTGAGGCGCTTGCATCCATCTATGTACTCTGGTTATTTTATGATGTTATATATGGTTTTTATCTTTTGTGTCTTATGGATTCTGTGTGCAAAAATGCATTTACATTTTTATGTCAATGTTCTTTCATATGTGTGCAAGATGCCAATCTAAAATTTGATTAGCTAGAGTATATGTAATTCGGTTTAATCTCCTAGGAACATGAAAATATGTAATATAATCAAATTTTCGTTCTAAGAGACGTACCCTAAGGAATCGTTGGTGTAAAGTTGGATCATGAACCCAATATACTCTGTTTAGCTATGACACAACCAGTTGAGCGTCGAGATAGACCCGGAGATGAGAGATACCCAATGACAAGGCGTCACGAAGCAACTCAATAACTGCACTATACTCGGCGACATTATTTGTGGTGTCAC
>JZKD02S1595476.1:440899-465602 GCA_000966675.3 Picea glauca
CTCAGGTTGTAGCCTGAGAAACTAGGGGGTTGGAGCCTCCTTCCAGTTGCAGCTAGAAAACAAAGGAAGTTGGTGCTTCCAATGAATGTAATTCTTCAAGACATATAAGAAAAAAGCATTATGTGGTTTTCTCCGGATTTGGGTTTCCACGTAAAACACTGGTGTACTGTGTATGTGTGTGATTATTTATTTCTTACTGCTCATTATTGGATAATAATTATACATTGATATAACATTTGAAGAAAAAGGATTATAATTACGCTATTACTGATTCACCCCCGCTCTCAGTAATCCAACAGTTTTGTCCTCAAGAGAAACAAGATTGAGACACAATTCTTTGTACCTTGACCTCATTTGGGACATGCATTAAGATGACAAGGAGCAGACCTCTCTGATACCACTGATCCGGATTTTATGAGCAGAATGAAATGAATACAAATTATTAAAAGATGCTTAAAACAGAATAATAGAGATACGATAAAACAACTTTTCTATTCAATAAGGAAATAATTTGAAACTATAAAATGTAGCGGAAAACAAGCTTGTTGGAATGGTGGTGACTTATCTCTAAGAGGAGATGTGACGACTATGATCATTCGCACGAAGATGATTACAATGAGGCTCTGAAGGCATTTTTTTACAATAAACAAGAATGTCAAAAACCCTAGACATCCAAAAACCTAACCCTAAGAGATGAAGCACCAAAAGTCATGTGGGCCCCATTTGGGTAAGTTAGTACATCAACTTCCCGGGGTCGTAACTTTTTCATACGATCTTTGTTTTAGGTGCATGATAGCCCGTTGGAAAGGTATTGTTGAGGAGATTCATTCATGGGGATCAATCAGAGCCTTCAACTATCATTGAGAATATATATCCCAAAAAACATTCATTTAGGCCCTCAAAATGGCCTTCGAAGTTAAAAACTGCTAAAAATAGTAAATTGCCAAAATTGCCAGAAAACTGTTTTGACCGAGTTGGAAAAGGTGGGTGGCCACCAATATCCACTTGGATCAAGAAAAATCTAGAAAAGGGCCATGAATGAAGAAATGGCAGCCTTGGATAAGAATGACGCTTGGGTTCTAGTGGAGTTACTGACTGAAAGAAAGCCCATTGGCAGCAAATGGGTATTCAAAAATAAGTTGAATGTAGAAGGAAAAGTGGAGAAATACAAAGCTCGGTTAGTAGCAAAGGGTTGTTCCTAGGTTGAGGGAATTGATTTTGGTGAAATTTTTTCTCATTTTTCCAAGTTAACTTCTATAATATTTATGTTATCGGTTGTTTTTGCATTTGATTTCGAAGTAGAACTGATGGATGTGAAGACAACATTCCTACATGGGGATCTAGGAGAAGAAATATATATGAAGCAGCCAGAAGGATTTGTTGTGACAGGAAAGAAGGAGCTGGTATGCAAGATGAAAAATTCCCTATATGGTTTAAAACAATCACCAAGGATGTGGTATAAAAAAATTGATACTTATACGCTGGGACTTGGCTTCAAAAGAAGCAAAGAAGATCATTGTGTGTATTTTAAATTAATTGGTGATCATTTGATTTACTTGGTCTTGTATGTGGATGGTGAAAAAACAGTTTTTCCTCTAAATTTTACATGAAGGATCTCAGTGCTTCAAATTTCATTTTGGGCATGGAAATTAAAAGAGAACGGAAAAGGAGGAAACTCTGGTTAAATTAGAGAAAATATGTCGAGATAATATTGCAGAGGTTTAATATGCAGGAATGTAAACCAGTCAAGGTTCCTATTCTTGTTGGTGTAAATTTATCTGCGGATCAATGTCCCAAGACATAGGAAGAGGAGGAGGACATTTCTCGTGTTCCATATGTGAGTGCATTTGGCAGTTTGATGTATGCAATGATTTGTACTAGACCGGACATTGCACATCCGGTGGGAGTTTTGAGCAGGTATGTTAAGAACCATATATCAAGATAGCATAGAAAAACCTTAGAATAAGTATTCAATGCCTTGAAAGAGATATATTTTTAGATAATAAGCCTCTTCGAGGGGGAAACCTCCTTATACACCACATAAATTTCCCAATACAAGATGATTCCAAATGAAAATGTCTCATTGGTATATATAGGAGACTAGGAGCTACAATTAAAACTAATGGACCCAAGCCAACATAAATAAAATAACATTACTAATGTAATATTCCCCAATTAAGGGGTAATGTGCCACTATTTAGGGCTTAACAAGGTATATGTCAAAACCAAGGAAGGAGCATTGGAAAACATTAAAAATGGTTTTCAGGTATTTGTGTGGCACTACTAGCTATGGATTGTGCTACCAAGGAAGACAAAGATTGGATAGAGTGTTGGATATACATGGCTTTCTGGATGCAGACTGGGCTAGAGATCTGGATCATAGGAGATCTACAAGAGGGTATGTGTTTAACCTATTTGGAGGAGAAATAAGTTGGATGAGTAAAAGACAGGTTGTAGTGGCACGTTCAACTACATACTTTGAATACATGGTAGCCACTCATGCAAGAAAGGAAGAAATATGGTTACAAAGATTGTGTTTAGGTATTGGGTTGGTACAACAAGCTGTAAGGATATATTGTGACAGTGAGAGTGCAATTTTTCTCTAAAGAACCCGGCATATCATTCAAAGACAAAGAATATTGATATTCAATATCACTTTGTGAGAGACATGGTTGAAGAAAAGAAAGTGTTCTTGATGTAGGTGAACACTTTGAAGAATGTTGCAGATTCATTACCAAAATTTGTGAGAACTGATAAGTTATGTTGGTGTAGAGGATCCATGGTAATCGATGCCCTATATTGTTGACTCTGTAACCCTTTAACCCTCTGTATGCAAAGAAAAAAATAAGTGGGAGAATGTTGGGTATGTGTTATATTCTTTGCACAAGTAGTAGTGTCTGCATTGCGTCGGGTGTGCAGGGGGGTTTGATGGGGATTGCAAGGGCAGTACCCCTGAGAAAAAAAAAATTCCTTGGGAAACGTGTCGCATTTTTGCCTCATTTTTTCGTGTTACCTCGATTTTCATGTCCATTGTTGGGCGGTTTTTCGGCACATGATTTTTTTCCTATGGTTTTCTATTTCCAGTTAAGGAATTAGGGTTGTTGACTAATTTTTGGACCTTGACCAATGTTTCCTCAAAACTTGGTCATTTGTTGACATAGGGGCAGAACCAAGGTTCAACGCTTCAACAATGCACCAACAAAACCCTAACTATCGACCCTTTTCACAACACCTGCGAAGCAGATGAAGTCTCACCTGAGGTAGAGGCAGAAGGGTTGTAAGACTCGAGTGTCTACAACCAAGCTAGGACACAAATCTATGATTACAAATCTTAGCAGAGCACTTATCCAAAAATATGCATTAGTCCATGAGTCTCATTCACACCGTAGATTAAACCCTTGTTACAGATCAGTGCAGTAATAATAAATATCATGCACTTTCAATCACTTAGCACATAACATTAGCTCAGATATAGCATCCATATATATTTAATACCAATAAGCACTAAGAAACAACATCAGATGCATTCATCATACCTTATAACAACAACACTAAGAAAATAAACAACATAATACACATCGCACAAAGCACATCAAGACACAGGATATACGTGGTTCACCCCAGTGTGGGGCTACATCCACCAATGGCTTCTTCTTCTTTATTAGTCTTCAATATTCTTACATTCATTTTCTCCTATGCACAAAGCCACAGAGCCAAACTAAGTAGAGGACATGATATCTGCGCGTTCTGCACCAGATCCTCCTTCCCAAAATCAGGTGAAGGCACAAGGCCAAGTCCTCTGTCAAGAACAGATCCTTACATACAATGTTTACACACAAAGAAACTTACAAAAACACTTGCACTTAGCTCTGCAAGTCTTAACATACTCTTGCACAAAGCCAACTAGTCATGCACTAAGCCAATCAGTAACTACTTTTACATCGCTTAACTACTACTTATTTATAAATTTACAATAAGGCCTAATCATGGGTAAACCCATGGGATGACATCCCATAACCCATTACATAAACCCTAGTAAACCCTTTGTTAGGTCCACAAGCCTACAAAATAAGTGAGATCCCATGATCTCAGCTCCAGTTGGGCACTCCAACTTTGACCAGCCTGTCGAAGTCCAAAAAGTGGTCAAACGCAACCAATGTTTCCTCAAAACTTGGTCAAGGGCCAACATGCCCCCAACACTCACATGTGACTCATCCCGAGTCACTCATATCTCGGTAGTGCTGCTTCAAAGGCCTCGAGATTAGCTTGAGCTACCTCAACTTATTGCCTCTCCAGAGCTTCCTGCTTGGCGAACTCCCGAATCACTTGTTTTCTAACAGGCCCTTCCAGGCATTGTTCCACTGTTGCAACCACTTCGTCTAGCTACAAGCCTTGTCCTTCAATCTCTTCAAAAATCATGAAGGATTCATCCTGCATCGACTATAGTCTCTATGTAGCTTCCATGACTCTTCTCTAGATGGAAATAATCTGTTGTTGGACTGTGCGTTGTTCTTGTTATCTCTTCATTTTCTTGACCACAGTGAGTAGCTTCATCTGTACTTGCACAGTGGATGTCTGTTGCTTCGCCTCCTATAGTTATGCTTCCAGTTTCCTCAACGTTGGGTCTTCTATGAGGCATTAATAGGTTTGTTCACTTTTATCACTCAACTTCTTACATTCTAAGACAAGGACCTTGATCCTTCTAATTGCACTCTTAGCGGCTTCCTCCCTCTGATCATGCACTTCCTGCGGAGTGCTCGACACTGCTTGGATCTCTAACTCCATTATCCTTTCTTGAAGCTGTTGAATGGCCTCAGCGAGCTTCCCCACTTGAATCTCGACTGACTATTATTCTTCATGTGCCAAGCCCGGCACAGAGCGAAGTGATTTAGTCACCTCTTCTTTGACCACAGTCTACTCTACGAGAAGTTGGTCTTTTCCTTTCAGTATATTTGCTTTTTCCTCCTCGAACATTGCCCAAATTTCATCTTTCTCCTTCTCATAGGTGGTTACACAAGACTGCACAAATCATAGTTGCTCTAGGACCTCCTCCTTTTCTTTCTTCAAGGCTTATGTAGCCTTCGTCTTCTCTTCATGGATTCGACAAATTCAAGCCTCTATTGCATCTTCTAGCATTTGTAATTGGGCGGGCTCATCCTCCAATTCTACAATCTTCGATGAAGAAGGTGCAGTAGGTACTGCGCGACTCAAATGGATGGCTTGATGTATCTCTATCATCTCCTTCTCGATTCTTTCATACATCATTTCCTTCTTTGTTGCATATCGCTGCAAGATATCCTCTGAAGCATCCTCCACAACTGCAATGATTAGATCAATGTCTTCCTCTGTGAGCATGGCCTTCATATTGGTCTTACTGACGCACATCTTATTTCTTGCTAAGGGTTTCTACGGAGAAACCTTCCTCTTCTTCGATGTTTCGGCCTCGATAGGGGGATCCTTCGGCGGTGTAACTCCACCTTTTCCTTTATTTTCTCTGTCTTCCCCTCCTCCTTCTTGATTTACTTCATCTCATGCTCCTCCTACGGGCAATTCAGGCCCACTTTCCTCTGAGGTGCTCTCCTCCTCATTAGTTTCTATGTTCTGCACCTCCTCCTTTTTCTTATTTTTCTTCGCACTAGTTTGTTCATCATGATCGACCCAAGTGACCAAGGGGATTCCTATGATGTCAGGGTCAGAGAGTTCTGCATATTCAAATAGTACAAGGAACTCCATCGACCATTATTTGGTTATATCATACATGTCTTCGTTAGTCAGCTTATAATACGACTGCAATTCCTCCTTGCTTTCATCCCTATGCACAGTGATATAGATAAAGTGTCGATCTACACAGAACTTTGCTAGCGGTCTGTACTAGTGCAATGTGTTTAGTGTCATGCATGGAAATGCCTCAATAGCATGCTTCAGCTGCTGGGAGTAGGCATGGAACACAATGTTCGACTGCCACTACTTCAACATATCATTTGTATACCACAAAGTGGAGAACCTCGAGGCCAACAACTCTGATGGCTCAACTTCTGAAAATGTCGCTCCTTCTGACATATTCTAGGCGACAAATGTGATTAATACAAGTAACCAACTGAAATGGAATTCATACCCTTGATCCTGCACTTTGTGACAGTCTTTCTTGAGCTGGTTGATGAGGTAAATCACCCATTTCATTTGCATAGCTTCCATGCACTTCCCAGAGAGGTCCACTACAAACCCAGTGACCTGTGTTGGATGGTTCTTTCTAACGAGCTTTCCAACTATAAGTTGTCAAGATAGGCACACTGCACCATCCTGGATGGAGGCTACATTGTAGCCTCACTTTACCTTTTCTACATCGCCATAGTCCTCCTTTATGCACTCTACCAGGGAGCGATTTGACGTCTTCCCTGGGTAGAACTGTTGAGGGTTTGGTCCTTGCATGCTCAGTCCTATAATCAAGTGGATCAACACTGGATCCACAGTAATGCGCTTGTCAAGCCACATATATCCTCCATGATAGCACGACAAGAGGAGTTTAACAGAAGCATTAACCTCCTAATGTCAGCCAAAGTGAGGAATATTCATTATATTCAATATCATTGACTATGCGAGCTCCTTAATCCATGGCTTATTCCCATTCATCTTCATAAAATACCTATGGGGTGCGAGCATGGTGTAGTTATTTCTATCACCAAGATTAAATTTGATGTTCTTCAGAGCTGGGATCTATCCCAACTGGGGTCCAACTACACGTATCCCCTTCAGGATGTACACAATGATCAACGTGTACTCAAAGTCACATGCGATACTGTCACGGTTAACCATGCCAGCCAAAGGAAGTATATAATATGGCAAGACCGACAGGATCTGCTTCGTGTTAGCCAGATCTTCATAGTGCTTGCTTCGTTTCTCAGTAGCATGAAAAAAATGACGTCCAGTCGAGGGGGATGCTTGCAATCCCCCAATCGAAGATGTTTGTATTCCTACATACATAACTCTCTCAGCCATGATCTCGACGAGACTCTCCTCCACAGACTTTTCTAACGCACTAGGTTCGCCCAACATTCACACTTGTAACCAAAGAGATCGGGTAGGCGAATGGACAAGCGAGCTAATCAAACAAATGGCGAGGTCTAGAAATCGTAGTGTGATATACAATCGAATCTCTGTTAGCTTGGATAATCACAGGTGGAAAAAAGTGGTGCCGACACGACGTCCGACGGGTTAAATAATAAAGCGTAGTAACGGATTCATCTAATGGGCAGGAATGCATCCATCAATGCGAATCTTTCCATTATGGTGTGGTATCAACATTCCATTCTCTCATAACTATCTGTTCCATGGCGTCAGTCTAACGGTAGGGGCGCCTCCAACGGTCATATAGCTTCGCTGTGGTAAAGTCTCGTTCTACGTGGTTCTGTTGTCCCAATGAGGTTTAGGGCCTGCAAGATTGTCTCCTGCGAACTCTTCTCTAGAACTTCATGTATTTTTTCTAATTTGGATTTCTTCTTACTGATCTTTCTTGCCTTCTTTCCTGTGATCTGAGTCTTTGGATTCCTCTTTCCATTCTTATTCTTATTTTCTCTTAGCATTGTAGCTTCGCACTGTTGATGTTCTTTCAAAGGGTTCAAAGTTAATACCTCTTCTCTTATTAATTCCAGGGTAGGTATTCTTATTTCTTGCATGGATACGTCCTTCAAACTTTTGTGCGTTCTTTCAACCTCGATAGCTAATTCTATTTCCCTCTTTTGCTTCGATTTGTCCTCTTGTTCTTCTATTAGTCACTCTATTTTTCTGGTTATGAAGTCCCTTAGTTCTTTCTTTTTCTATTCTTTATCTTCCTCCTCTTCTTTCCTTCTGGTCTGATCCTTCTCAATCCAAGTATTTCCTAACAAAAGTGGAAAAGGCGCATTGTTCTCAACAAATTTAATGACTTCAAATTCTTCTTCAGTCGATTTTTTTGAGTAATCATAGGTATATTATTAACTCTTCCACATAGGGTTATGATCTTTCCTTTAAACAAGCTTATCCTTCCCAATGAAGGTATCATAGCAGGCTTTCCCAAAATTTCCCAAGTGCTTTTTGGCATAATATTCATGTGTGTTCCTTCATCCAATACATAGTCTATGTCGAAGTCTTCTATTCTTGTAACTATGCACTTTTTTCTTTCAGGATCTCTGGTAAACTAATGTCTATGTGATCATCCATTACTTCTTTTAATTGTACTAACATAGTCTCTAATTCTTTCTCTTTATGATTCTCTAACATATCCTTAGTTTTTTGTCCTACTTTATAGTTTTCTTGTCTCATGTTCATCTTTTCAACTTTAGCAATCATCCTTGGACAATCCTCAACCTCATGACCAATAAATTTACAGCAAATACAAATAGGACATGTACCAAGGAATTCCTTAACAAGATGTCTCGGTCTTCTGCAATTATAACACAACGTCAATCCTCGTTTTCTTTTAAACGATCCCCAACCTCTCCTATTCTATGCATTGGGATCATAGTGTTGGACCTGCAATATGCAAAAATTCTTTCTAGGTTCCTGCATCCACTTATTAGTCCAAAAATTCTTTCTATGCATAGGAATAACATATCTTTCTCTATTTCTATCATATTTATTCAGATCAAATATTTCTTCTAACTGTGCCCTATCTTTCAGACTAGGACAAAATCTATCAAGCATACCTAGACCCATTCTTTTAGAAAAAAAAAAAAATTCACTTATCTTACCCTTACTAGAGCACAAAGCTTTAAGATCTTATCTCTTTTCTTCAGATCAGGTTTCTTTCTTAGCACATAGATTTGCAAGTCAAGTAGAATACTACATGCCACAACAACATATCTATGCACAAATCTCTCTCTTTTCTTCAGTTCCCAGCAATCACAGTTTCAGGTCCCGACAACGAAACCATTTGTTGGCACAGGAGCAGGCCTAGGGTTCAACGCTTAAACAATGCACCAACAAAACCCTAACTACCAGCCCTTTCGGAAACACCTACGAAGAATATGAAGTTTCACCCAAGGTAGAGTAAGGGGGGGTCGAAGGACTTAGGTGTCTACAACCAAGCTGGGACACAAATATGTGATTAAAACTTTTAGCAGAGAACTTAGCCAAGAATATGCATTAGTTCATGAGTCTCATTCACATCACAGATTAAACCCTTGTTATAGATCAAAACAGTAATAATAAAGATCAAGCACTTTCAATCACTTAGCACATAGAATTAGCTCATATCTAGCATTCATCTATATTTAATACCAATAATCACTAAGCAACAACATCAGACGCATTCATCATACATTATAACAACAACACTAAGAAAATAAACAACATAGTCCACATCGCACAAAGCACATCAAGACACAGGGTATACGTGGTTCACCCCAATGTGGGGCTATGCCCACCAATGACTTCTTTTTCTTTATTAGTCTTCAATCTTCTTACATTCATCTGCTCCTGTGCACAAAGCCAAAGAGCCAAACTCTATAGAGGACAGGAGATATGTGTGTTGCGCACCAAATCCTCCTTCCCAAAATCAGGTCAAGGCACAGAGCCAACTCCTCTGTCAAGCATAGAGACTTACATACAACATTTGCGCACAAAGCAACTTACAAAAACACTTGCACTTAACTCTGCAAGTCTTAACATACTCTTGCACAAAGCCAACTAGTCATGCACTAAGCCAATCAGTAACTACTTTTACATCGCTTAGCTATTACTTATTTATACATTTACAACAAGGCCTAATCATGGGTAAACCCATGGGACGACATCCCATAACCCGTTACATAAACCCTAGTAAACCATTTTCTGGGTTCACAAGCCCACAAAATTAGTTATATCTCGTGATCTCAGCTTCGCCTGGGTGCTCCATCTTCGACCAGCCTGTCGAACTCCCAAAAGTGGTCAAACGCGACCAATGTTTCCTCAAAACTTGGTCAAGGGCCAACACTAATCCAGGTCATTGGGTTAGGTTTTTTTATGTCACTGGATCGTATATGTATATTTTATTGTAAACAATGTATCACTATGAATGAATATAGAATATGTTGGTTTTCCCAGTTTGGGTTTCTAGGGGAAACATCTATGTGTAATGTTTGTATTTTCCATTGTATCTTTTATGTTATTTTACTCAAAATCTGTTTGCAGTAAATATTGTACAAGGTTAAAATATACACTAACCCCGATATTATCCTAGGAAAAGTATAGAGGTAGCTAGGAATATTGAGTATCAATGATCAAGGAGCCTCTAGTTCAAGAAAGAATGAAGAGAAAAAGCCACGACCAATTCAAAATAAAGCCACTAGAGAAGGGTTTGTTAAGGGAAACATACCATATGTGAAGGTAGACCCTATTATGGCACAAGAAACTAAGAAAAGGATTGATATTGCACAAATGAATAGAACCATCATACAAATGAAAAATGAGATAACTAGATTAATAAGGGGTGATAAGTATGTAGAAAATCTAAGAATGTTGGTCCAAGAGAAAATAAGGAACCCTCTCCAAGAAAATAGAGTGAGTTTTGAAAGCACTGGTAGTCAACAAAGACAAAGGGTTCCCATGAACCCAATCCCAAATGCAATTGTTCTGGATGAGATATATGATGAGAAAATAGTTGAGCAAGAAAATGATTGTTTACCCGATCAAAATTTCCAAACTGTACAGAAGGACGGATGTGAGACGTCCATGTATATATTTAAAGAAGGTGATAATGACCCTGACTCGCAAGAGAATGTTTCCAAAACACTAGCGTTTGTAAATAAATCCAAAAATAAAGATGATTCTAAAAAAGAAAAGGAAAGAATTAAAGAAAAACATAAAGAAAAGGTGAATGAGAAAGAGGCCAATAAAAATGTGACAAATAACACTAGAAGCAAGAAGCAACACCTGGTGTCAAACCCTCCCTAGATGAAATACAATGTTGTAGAGGATTTAAGTAAGCTGAGAATAACTCTTCCTTTTATAGAAGTGGTAAATATCCCTCAACAGAGGGAAAATATTTTGAGATTGTTGGATGATCCATCTAGAAGAATGGAGGTTGTTGTTATAAGTCCAGAGCAAAGCCAGAACACATCAACCATCAAGTTTAAAGGTAAAGTCCCACCCTTTTATATTTCAATTGAAAATCATGATGTTGCACTTCATAATTGTTTAGTTGACACTAGCGTGACCAATAATATTATGCCATTGGCGGTCATGGAGGAATTGGGTATGAGATGCACCAAATATTATGAAACAGGTGAAAGCATATATGCAATTGATTCCATACAAGTACCAACTTATCGGGAAATAAAATATTTTTATGCTTGGATCACTGCGGCTCCCCATATTATTACAGTTTTCAATATTGTTGTGGTAGATCTTCCTCCTCTATATGGAGTTGCATTAGGAATATATGGTCATTTATGATCAGGGTCTACATAATTAATTATGGAAGTTGCATGATGTATCCAGATAAAGGAGTAATGATTAAGGTCCCTCTTGGACCCAGAAGGTCGTTTTCCTTCAAAAAGAAGGATAATGAGCTAATGGAAGATTATATAGACGCTGGAATTAGAAACTATGCTATCCTAGACATGGAGCAGATTGAAGACATGGAGAATCAAAAGAATCATTTTAAAGGTCACTAGAGGATGTCATTTGATGGAGCTTTCTCAAGTTCCAGGAGTGGAGTTGGAATTGTCCTTATAAACCTAGAAAATATTGTGCATCCACATGCTATCAGACTTGAATTTGCGTGCACCAATAATGAGATAGAATATGAAGCTTTCATTCAAGGAATGATTCTCGTATAAGAAATGAAGATAGAAAATTTAATTGTGACTGGTGACTCCAAGTTGGTAATAAATCAAGTTACCCATAGATATAAGATTAAAAAGGAAAGACTCAAATTATATTTCAAAAGAGTTAATGAATTGATGGAAGCCTTCAGCTCTTTCAACATCTCTTTCATCACAAGGGATAAAAATCAGAAGGAAGATTCATTAGCTTTGGTGACTTCACTGTCGAACCCAGATGATGTTCATAGCAAACCATATTTTCAAGTAAAAAGAATATTCTGACCTTCTATACCTGGAAATCAGGAGTATTTACAAGTATTTGAGAATGAAGAAGAATTGGAAAGTTTTTTTTATGAATGATGATTAGGATGAGGATAATGACATAACTATTGTCCCGAGGAATTACATTCAATATGAGTCTCTTTTTACAAGAGACGATCATGCTAAGAACCTCCTAGAAAAATTATCTCTCTGAAAAGTCCAAGAAACAAGAAAGATTAATATTGGAACTGATAGTTCCCCAAAATATGTCAATTAGGGAGTTGATTGAAAAATAGATGAATTTGGTCAATATGCCACACTATTTAAAGAATATATTTATGTGTTCACATGGAGTTATGATGATTCAAAGGCATATGATAAAAAAATATTTCAACACATTATTCCCTTGAGAGAAGGGGCAAAGCATGTCAGGCAGAAGATAAGTTTGATGAACCCAAATTAAAACCACTGGTAAAGGTTGAATTGGAAAAATTGAAGAAAGATGGAATAATATACCCCATTAGACATTCTGACTGGCTTTCAAATCATGTGATTGTGAGAAAAAAGACTGGGGAGATTCGAATGTGTGTAGATTATAGGGACCTTAATAAATCAAGTGTAAAGGATAATTATCCTTTTCCTAACATGGAATTTATCCTCCAACAAGTCATGGGATCATCCTGCATGTCCATGTTAGATGGTGTTTCTTGGTATAATCAAGTCTTGGTTGCTGAGAAAGACAGAGCAAAGACAACTTTCATAACACCTTGGGAGACATATGCATATCCTTGGATGCCCTTTGGTTTAAAAAATGTTGGAACTACATTTCATAGGGCTATGGATCATACTTTTGAGGGATTGATAGGAAAATTCATGGTGGACTACCAAGATGATTTAACGGTACACTCAAAAACAAGGAGTGATCACATTCATCACTTGAGGAATTTTTTTGATAGGTGCAGGTTATATAGTGTTTCTTTAAATCCAAAAAATGTTTATTTGTAATTGAAAAAAACATATTGGGTTGTGTTGTGTGAAAGGAAGGAATCTATATTTATCCAAAGATATTTAAAGTTATAAATGAACTCAACCCCCCATCATCTAAGAAGGGAGTTTAGTCATTTTTTGGCAAAATCAAATTTGTAAAAAGATTTGTCCCTGACTATGCAAGTATTATGAAGCCGATCAATTCATTGTTGAAAAATTACCAAAGATTTGAATGGACCATGGATACACAGGAAGATTTTAATAATATTAAAAAGGAAATCACTACAGCTCCAATCATCATTGGCCCAGATTTCCAAAGAGACTCCATCATTTATTCATTCACTACAAAAACTGTTGTGGCATCTGTTCTTACTCAGAGAAATGCCAAGGGTTAAAAATTTCCAATTAGTTTCATGAGAAAGACCCTTCATGATTATGAATTAAGATATTTATAATTGGAGAAGCAAGCCCTGTCTCTTGTAAAAGAAGTGGCACACTTTCATACTTATATATTAAATTCTCATGTCATTGTGTATGTTCCATCCTCTCTTGTGAAGATGCTTTTAAATCAACAATTTAGAAAAGGAAAATGGAAAATTGGTTGGCAAAGATTCAAGAATATGATATTGAAATTAATCCTTTAAAAGCAGTTAAAGAACAAGGTTTATGTAAGCTCATTGCAAATAGTGATTCTTTGGATGGAGTAATTTCGATTTCAGTAGGAGAACCCGTGGAAGTTTCATAATGGTATAACTATATTATATTCTACTTGAGGTCTAGAAAATTTCCAGTCACCATGAACCCTAAAGAGAAAAGAACATTGAAAATGAATTCAAATAAATATGTATTGATTGTTGATATATTGTTCAAGAGGAACTATTATGGCATATTGTTGAGATGTGTTGATGAAAGGAAATCTCAAGAATTGATGAAAGAATTCCATGAAGGTATATGTGGTGGACATTTTGCGCCTACCTCCATGGCTCATAAAATAATAAGAGTTGGGTTTTATTGGTCATCAGTTTTTAAGGACTCATCCCACAGTTGGAGCTAGTTGTTGAGACCATTTTGTGCTTCCATGCTTTCCTTCCACATTCTATTTTCCCTACTTCTTTACTCCATTTATTTTCCCTCTTCTACACCTCCCCTTATTCCCTTTTTCTTGTATCCATTATTTTCTCCCTTTCTGGTTACTATACTTAGTCATATTTCAGTTTCCTGGGTTTGCGGGTTTTCATTTCCACCCACTTAATTATTTCATAAGTTTTTTTTAACACTTAGTCATATTTCAGTTTCGTGGGTTCACATATTCAAACTTTCACTCTCCATTTTTTGTGACCTTCACTTTTCATCCCAAGTTCTGTGATCTACATTTTGACCATCAACCTTGTCGCAGGTGCCAGGCTCCAAATTATTTCATTCTTCTTACATACGAGTCTGATCGATCGTTCCTCTACACTTGGTGTATTTTTTATCATCTATACAACCAAGGGTTCGTGGGTTAGTGGATTTTCATTTCCACCCACTTACTTATTTTATAAGTTTGTTTTAACACTTAGTCATATTTCAGTTTCATGGGTTCGCAGGTTCAAACTTTCACTCTCCATTTTCCATGACCTTCACTTTGCACCCCAAGTTCTGTGATCTATATTTTGACCATCATCCTTTTCCTGGGTGTTAGGATCCAAAGTATTTCATTCTTCTTGCATACAATTCCGACCGACCAATCCTCTACACTCAGTATATTTTTTATCATCTATACAATCATGGGTTCTTGGGTTGGCAAGTTCACGAAAATCCTACATTTGAATTCCCTATCGCTTGTCCCTACCCTTTTGTTGTTTTTCCCGATATGCATTAAGTATTGTTTAATGCTAACAATTGTTGTGTAGGCCCCAAAAATATCATCATTAATGGCGAAAGTCTCGAGGAATTACTCATTAAATCTCATTAAATATTCATTTTTCAAGGGATTAAAATATCATTTTCTTTCCGAAAATATTTATTTGAGATTCTTATTCAACTGGAGAAATAGTTTCGTCAACCTATGGCAACATCATCTAGGCAATAGTTTTATGGTGACACTCTGGATATATTTGGTCATGAAGACCAAAACTTCCAGTGGTCAAGAGCATATTTGTATTATTCCTCTCCTCTTGCATTATAGAAAGATATAATTCGGGCATATGGAATTTCTTGTGTTGGGTGTGTTCCTGAGGTTTTTGATTGTAAGTAAATCGTTGCATGGTGTGTGGAAAAGTACGTACCAATTCAAATAATTATACAACACTAGGATCATTCTGAGATTTCTCTTTCACCTCGAGTTTTTCACAAGATGTTGAAGCTACCAAAGCCGACTCTTACTTTTAAAGGTGGAGATTGCAGAGAATTATTGAAGAAATGTAATAATGGGCTTGAACTCCTGCCGAAATATTTGGAAAATCATGCATCTGTCCCAACAGACATAACCAGAATCTAGGTTAAGTCTTTAAAAAATCCCTATCGATAAATTGCATGGCTATTTACCAGGTTGACAAGTTAGGAAAACATTGCTTATATCTCTCGCATGATTTTATATATTCTCTATTTTATAATATAGGAACAAACCATTTTTTATTGGGGAAAACTCATTTCTATCGAAATCTCATCCTAGTTATCACACTATAAAAAGGACAAAAAATTCTTTATGGCCTCTTATTTGATATTTTCTCTTGTGCATTGTTGTCAATTCCCAAACTTAACCATCAGTAAGAGGGTGAATTGTGAAACAGATCGAGTTAATTTTTGGTATCAGGCATTATGGAGGCATAAGACACCTCTTTTTTTCTATGAAGTTTATAATAATTTTGTTCCAGTCTTCAAAAATCTTTTGTTGGGAGAAAACACTCCAAGGATATATGATCAAGCTACCATATTTTTAGAGAAAAAGGGGACATTATAAAAAATGGAGAATCATAGTATCATAAGGATATTCTTCTCGAAAGAGAATCCTTCTTTTCTCCCATATCATGTATCTGATAAACTATTTACTACATAGGTGGAAAGGAAATATAACTTCTAGTTACATTTTTTCCATGAAAATAGGAAAATGACGTTTATTCCCCTGTCAAGGAAGATTGGAGAGTTCATATTTAGAAATATAAATAAAATTGACGAATTTACAAATCATTTTAAGAATGTGAGTTTAAAGTATGTTGAAAGGATCAAATTTTTTGATCTGAAAATAAAAATTTGTTGGACATATTCTTTCAGTGGGGTTCAATAAATCCTTCATCCAAATTGTCTTGAACGAAAAAGAAGAGGGTAACAGCCAAAGAACTCATGTACATAATGCTGGCGATTTATAAACATTACTTAGTAGTAATGATCTTTACAAGCAAAGGGGAAAAGGTCTCGGTGAAAGAACTTCTCAATCTCCAGTTGTTACTCCTAATAATACTACATCCAGGAGCAGTGCTCCAATGGCCCACCGAATTAAAAATACTTTCAACAGTAGTTCCAGTGGAGGGGGAGAGAAGAACCCTCCCCCTGGAAAAAATGATAGTTCAGTGTTCACATAAGTTTCTCGTGAGAAAGAAAAGAAAAACTTAGTGCAATAAGAAGAAGATAATCTTATAGAAAATGACATCCAAAGTTTTTCCTTGGAAGTTATGGAACTAGAAGCAGACATTGAAAAAATATTTCCTGCAATAGAACAACAATATCATATGGCTCATCAAGATTATTTATTGGAAGTCATTGGAAATGATACCTTTAGTGAAGAAGAATCCTTCACTTTTCAAAGTGTTTATTTTTACAAAGAATCTAAAAAGTTGATAGTACAAAGAAGTGACCAGAAGAATAAAAAGGGAAATACCCGCTCAGAGGTCAACCTAAAGTATATGCGACTGTCCCAGATTTCCAAAATCTATAGGGCAATCGGGGACTCGCTTGATGATTTTATTGATGGTTTAGAAGCTGAGAATTCCAAATTAAAAGAGAAGATCAAAGAATTGGCTACTTCCTTGATGCCTCTTCCAATCCTAGTCAATCCTTTGACAATGGTCAAACCAACTACACCCGGTATTAAGTTAAAGGGATATTCAAGTTTTCTCACAACGGTATGAAGCTATGTTGAGAAAAATATTACAAAGAGAATGTCAATGATAATAGAAGCATGGGAGGTATGAAAAAATATTGTTTCTTCCGGTTCAAGGGCACATGCATTTCATGAATATCTACAAGCTCATTTAAAGAATAAATAAGGATTCTACACAGATGTGGTTTTACCATTTGGGATAAAATCCTCGAACATGACATAATTGAAAAGGATAGAAGAGGATATGCCTTATGCAAGTCAAATTAAATAGCTTAATGTATATTGGAAAGAAAAGATCAAAAAAATTGAATAACATTGTCCAAGCATGCAACAAAGCCATAGTGAAAAGAGAAGAATTGTTCATGAGGCTCACAGAGATAGATTTGGCACAAAGCACTGACAAGGTGCAAGATCCTAAGTTAATTCTCAATTCAATGGTTATGAGAAGGAAAAAATTCAATGAACAAGTGAAGATATTAAAAGGATTATCAGCTGAGAAATTTAATGGCATAATTGAATATGGTGAAGAAGAGATAGATAATTGGTTTGTTGATTATTCTACGAAAAATCAAGATATTGAGGAGGAAATCCATGGCATGTATCATGACCTAAGATATTTAGAAGGTGAATTGTTTAATATCAAAATTAGGCATGAAATAAATGTTTCGTCAATGAAAAGTTACATTGAATATTGGTTTAAGAAGGAAATTGATAAATTAACTAAAGAAGGCCAAGAAACAAAATTTGAGATGGTTCCTATAACCATCAATGAGGAGAATAAAAGGAGAGAAGAAAGAAAGTAAAAGGAGAGAGAGACCATCATAGTAAGTTTATGTTGATCACATATTACTTTCTTTATCATTTTTTCATCAAGTTACTCCACTTTTTTTACTAGAAAGGTTTAACCGAAATCCGATAACTTATTCTTGACTTCTTTCTAGGTCTTACTACTCTGTCATCGCCCACCATATTCTCTCCACAACTCACTTCTTGTTTATATTTAATTTTATGGTATGCAGGAGCCCCAATCCTAGTCCTCAAGACAAATTCATTTTAATTTCAAATCTTTGTAACAGGCTTTAATATTTTTTCAAAAATCCCAAGAGAACTAATTCGGGATCAATTTTTCCAGGGTTTTATAACTTTGAGTTTTGAGTATAAAATATTTGAGATTTATCTATCATTTTCTTCATTTGAGCTCCACATGTGTCTACTCTATTAAAGTTCTCATATGCATATGAACTACTTTCTTTTATTTTTATATGTGATCAGAAATATTTAGCTTAACTATTATGGATGTGAGGAAATTTTGCTTATTGTTTCAAATATGTGGTGTTTGAGGTTCCTGGTCATCTCTCAGAAATTATCTTTTAAAATAAAATGTTTTATTTTCTGCAACTTTTATATTTTCTTTGAATCCCACTGTGGACTTTATCAAAGTCCTATATCATTTTCGAAATCTAGAATTCAAAGAGTATCATAAAATAGAGAGGAGTACCATCTCTATAAAAGCGCAGGAGGATTTTTATCCTCATGAGGTTGTGATTTCATTCCTAATGGATTCAAGCGTCAACAAATATGTCCAAAGATTTTGATACTGTCAGCTGGAAATATATGAAATAAATTCTTCTTTCTTTTGGCTTCCACAGTGATTGGATTGAATGGATCCTCAACCTAACCTCTTACGCTTTCTTTTCTATTATTGATAATGGTGTTCCCTCTAAAACCTTTTCCCCCTCCATAGGCATTAGGAAAGGGGATCCCCTCTCTCCCTTCCTTTCTATCATCATGGAAGAAGGTCTAAGTCGTTACAGAAAATCCTCCATAGAAGAACACTCTCTCCATGGCCTCCCTTTGTCTAGAATTTATCCTCATGTTTCTCATAGTCAATTTATGGATGATACCATGATGATGGGATCACCTACAACACGAGAAGACATTAAAATTCGTAGTATTTTAGATGACTTATGTGTTGCCTCAAGTACTTCAATCAACCCATAAAAATTGCAAATTTTCTCTTTCAACACCCCTAAGGCTATCCAAGTCCATATCGCCCATCTTCTTAGATTCACTTGGAGCTCCCTTCCTTCCAAATATTTGGGCATTCCCCTCATTAACAATTCCTTAAGAAATAGCTCCTGGGAACCCCTTATTGATTTCTTGAAAAATCACCCCAGCTCCTAGACTTTCATATCTCTCAAACTTGCCTCGTAAAGTGGAATGACCTTTGTCATCCTAAAATTTCAGGTAGTATTGGGTTAACAGATCCCTACATTCTAAATGATGTAATGGGGTGGGGGGGGATATGGTGGTGATGGTTGACACACCCCATAGATTTTTGGGCTTTCCTCTCGAGACAAAAATATGCAACGGGAATTAAGGAAGCTAGGTTGATAAGATTTAATGAACCTTATTATGGTTCTCTCATACAGAATGCAGCATGGAATAACAGATCCATTGTTCAGGAACATGTTCTTTTGGAAGTTATAGATGGTCAAAGTGATCTCTTTTGGACAGATTCAAGGTAGCAACTACAACCACTTCAATTCAAAAAAGGTATGTAGGGGATTCACTAGATTCTGCAACACAGAGAAGGAACCAAAGTAAATGACATTTGGAGGGAGACTCCTTCAAACTCGACATGGAGAGAATGGAAACTTGTCTTCAAGATCTTGATTTTCCCCCAGATTGTGATTTGGGCTCCTGGCAGGAGGAAGCGACTCTTAGAAGAGTGTGTATCTAACAAGGCTTGGACATCCTTCGTTGGGGCCATTCTCCTAAGGGGTTTTTTTTCCATTAAAGAGTACTATGCAATCAAAGCATAGTTACACCTTCTATTCGAAGGATGATATATGGGGAAAAAATTGGTGTGCCTTTCTATGGCCCAAGGTAAGTCTGTTCCTATGGTTGTTGGTTCAAAATCGCATTCTCACCTTGGACAAACTCCTAAATAGAGGATTCATGGGCCCCTCCATTTTCCCCTATGTCTCATTCACGAGGAAGAAACTAAACATATCCTCAACCAATGTCAGTTTATCTCTCATATATGGGACCAAGTGGCACCATCTATGTGAACCTTCGATCGCAATCATCACAATGTAATAATCACAATAGAGAGATGGTGACTCCATGTATTCAAAAACCCCATTTTAAATCGTATTTGGAAATTTCTTCCATGATTTTTTGTATGGAAGATTTGGAAAGAAAGCAATTGTTGTATCTTCAGGGATGCTCTTTTATCTGAAGCCCAAATATAGTCCAAAATTTGTGAAAGCATCCAGGAGACAATTTGAATCCACCCTTGGTCTAGTGAAGACTTAAAGTGTGGCCCTAATAAAAGGGCCATCCTTCATTGCTGGGATATTAACTCCAACGCCATCAGAATATTTGATTAGAACTTCCCTCCCTCTGTGATCAGTCCTACTTCTTGGATTTGTCCCCCAATGGGTTTTATAAAGCTTGACTTTGATGGTTCATCCAAAGGTAATCCTGGACCCGCTGGATGTTTTTTTCAGAGATGCTAATGGTCATATCCTTAACATCATGGCTCAAAGTCTGAGATATGACACCAATAACTCGAAAGAGCTATGAGATTTGATTAAAGATCTTCTTTGTGATTTCCATTATGGATATCATAAACTCATAGTCAAAGGGGACCCAAGTGTCATTCTAGCCCTATTCTCTAAGCTTCAGAATGGCTCTAAGCTAGCTAAAATTTCCCCTAGATGGATACTTTTAAGCAACCTTGAATTTCCTAAATATTTGCTTCTTCCCAATTTTGTTCTCATCCCAGCTCATGTTCATTGGGAAGCTAACAAAGTGACAGACAAGCTCGCTAATGTCGTGTAATACCCCTAGGTGTTAGATTAACAGGATCGTGGATCATTAAAATAAAAACAAATGTGGAAATAAGGCATAGAAGATACACAATACAATAGAGACACAGATATACGTGGTTCACCCAGTGTGGGCTACGTCCACCACAAAATTTTTCAGGTCCTTCCTTTTTATTATCCAACAAATGAAGGGATACAACCTACAACACACCTACTATAACTTCCTCTTCTTTCTCTCACAGTCTCCTCTCTCATAATACAATATTCGAAATGGTGCATAGCCTCAATACATTTCCCTCAAAAAAGAGGGTTTCCTTCTAGGGTAAAAAACCCTAACACAACTTCTACCGTCAGATCTGTGACCTTATAATGAACGATCTAGATTTACTATGAAATTACAATATACATTTACAAGGAAATTTTTCCTTCAAGGGATTATATATATACATAATTCATACATAATATAAACCTAATTCATACATTTTTCCTAGGGAGGCTTATTCCTATATTCTACGACATATGTGGGCATGATAGTTATAAGTGTTTCTTGTTAGCTACATGTATGATGAGTATATATATATATGATCAAAAGATACCAAGGCATGGTATGAATCGTCGAGTGTATCGTGAAGCAGACCGTGCACAAAAAGTGATAGAATTTGCATGTAGTATTGGAATGATTGAGCGCGCAGTAGTACTTGTGCGCATAAGTGTTGCATGAACAAATATATGTGTGTGTGTGTGTGTGTGTGTGTGTATTGAAGGGATAAAGCGCGCAGTATTGTGTGACATTTATTTCTCTGGTATGATTGTATTAAAAGAAGTGTACTAGTAGAGCGAGACTCAACATGAGCCTGGTCGCAGTGCCTCAAGGTTGTGCGTAGTTACCCATGTCTACTTGTAATAGGGAGAGTTATAAGTAGTATTCGCGCACCAAGAATTTTTAAGTAGCATTCTCCAATAGTGAGCTTGGGCTACTACAAAGAATATCCTAGAGGTTGAAGTTGAGGTTGTGTGACATGGCCCATCTTCGGAGTCTGGGGACATTAAATGTCGGGATTGATTATCAAGACCATGATCTAATCTATGATGCATCCTAATCTCCATCTCATCCTTTATTCCTAGAATGTTCAAAAATGGTCCAATCTGAGGGCTCTGTCCCGAATGGGGTGTCACTCTAAAAATGTACCTGTAGGTACACACCGTACACACGTGGAAACTCTCGACACCTTAAACACCACCTGATGTCGATGGATGTCACAAAGAATTCATTCATACTCTAACCGCCACAGTAGATCCTATTTATGTTGGATTTGATAATGGTTATGATCTGTAGGAATGAGATGGATTTCATCAGGATTTGGTACAAATCATCAAAGGTTCCAGTTAAGGCTTAGAAGGATAGCATGGGGATTCACATTTCTAGTGGTTTCTTATTCAAGATGGCCTTCTCTAGTTATCGCATTATTCTCTCCCCCATTGCAACATCTTTGATTTACTCTCTAAGGTTTTCTTTCTTCTTCCCATGTCTTACTCATTGTGGGTGTTGGTCTGCAATTATGCCTCATGAGAGGTAGAAACCTTGTTATACAGAAGGGAAGCCATCTGGTCCTATAGGATGTTGACATAGTTCCTCCCAGTTGTTTGAAGACCATATCCAAGGTTCCTTGAGCCAACTCTTTTCCATCGAGGCTCCAAGTCCTTCTATTATTGTTGCAATCGTTGTCGTCCACAAGAAGTGCACTAATTCTTCCCATCCCTAGATGTCTATCCCTCAACATTGTGTGGAAGGAGATGATCCCAATTCACAACAAAACTTGAGTTCACCAGCAAGCTTCACACATGACCAATGTCAACCTATTTTGGAGCTTTGGTGAGACAATGAGGAACAAAAATTTAAGGATGAATTAATGGAAAAAAAAGATCGATTGGTTGTTGGACTCTGGTTCCGATGATCCTCATCAGCAGTGCAACCAGGAAATTCTTCTTCAATCAATGATGAAACGTGAATTGTCAAGCTCCTCCAAACATGCTTTTGTAAGTGGAACCAAAGAAAAATAGGTTCTATACTATGTCTAGTTTTGTTTCTTTGTTTCCACATGGATAGTGAATATCTATAGGTCAATAGTTCTAGCGATTCATACCTTTTTTGTCAAGTTTATTGTAAACTCTTATGGAGGAATATTTCTCTCCCTTTTGACAAAGTGTCTCAGAAGTTCATGTCCTGATGGAGGGGCTAGTTTCCTTTGTTGGCAGCCTCTGCATGAGTCTCACTGATGCATGATGTATTTTTTTACTCTGAAAGGTAATATAAAATTCTAGCTTACAAAAAATAAATAAAGGTGAACATAGAAATATTTTATTTATGACTCACATTGAATTTTTTTTTTTATTAATATATTTTTAAATGTCACATGTCAACTCCATAATATTAAGCATTGAAGGAATTATGCATCTTCTTCATAATGGGATATAGAAAACACCTTTTCACCCAATAAATATGGAATAGGCTAACTAAGGAGCCACGGATCAAAGTTCCCATTTTAAACCAACCCAAATGCTCAGAAAATCAATCAGAGTAAAAGCCCAAAAACCTATCGAAAAATTAACTAGGGAGGGAAGATTGCTCCCCACTTAGCCCACTCCAATAAATATTGCAAATAGCATACATCAACGTCCAATTGTAGTGTTTTGCGCGCATAATTATGTTTGTAGTGTTTTGCTTCGACTTTCAAGCATCTTGCTGCATGGAACTCTGATTGGAAACCCAAATGCTCGTGCTTGCAAGTAAGGAAATTGGTATTCGTTGATAGTGGTCTGTGAAAACGAGGATTCATGGCAGAACATCGAAGCTCATAGGTTGAAGAGATATTGTGAATTCGACTTCCATGTGAATATTAGACAAGTGGAGATAGCCACATATTCAAAAATGAGGAAAATCTCATTGTCCACTTGAAATGGTAATAACTAACCATGTCTAAATTGCGGCCATACAGTTTTCAATGGCCTCTGGATTATGACACTCGAAAATATTAGTAATGAATCTCATATTCTGGGTGAATTGATTATGTGTTCCTTATGGTATCGAAATTTTTTCAAAATCCAATTGTGATTAATGGAACGACACATTCTGTCAGCACAAAAAGAGATTTAGGGTACGTAACAGTAAGCACGCCCGCTTTGGCACCTCCAGCAGCTGTTGAAAGTACGTTGAAGTTGATGATTCAGAAAAATGTGTAGATTTGTGGGTTGATAATGCAGCAGAAGAAGAAGAATGTCAGACTCCCAAGTCGGATGAGCACAAGATACCTTTGGTGCTTTGTTGTCCTCCTGCACCATGCAAACCCAGATCACTTCTGGTAGGGAGAATGCCACCTCCAGGTTCTCTGGAAGCATTTTACATCCCCTATGATTATGATCTGCACTCATTGTTCGTCTCAGATCTGATTAGTCACTGGAACATGAAGAAAAAACGATGATAGATTATCCCAAAATGTCAGAAATATAAGGTAAGGGTAAATCTTATGAAGAATAAAATGTTGAGACAAATTATTTGTATGTTGACCTACATTAAAACTAAGTACTGGCCCTTCATAGTATTGTGGCTCTATGAAATTTACAGTAGTTGCTACAACTTGCTACTACAGAGTCTTAGTGACTCTTAGTGTGTTTTTTAACAGAAGATTAGTTTTGTGATAATAAGATTTGTTATAGAATATTAACTCTCCACAATCTTGACATCAAAGGACAATTAAAAAAAA